>DWAO01003746.1:0-13718 GCA_018230605.1 Heliconius congener
TAAATTTATATTTCCATTTCTTCGCTCTGGTGTCGAGGCAAAGCGCGGCGATGAGATCCGCCACTCAACACGCAATGCCTCCAGAACTCGGCGGAAAGTGAGAAACGGACATCGTGACACTAGGTTCCCTCTGCCTACCCTGCTGTGTGCAGGATACAGCGTGATTTGATTTTACATGATGCACATTAATCATCAAATAAACCAGTATACACATAAAATTAAAACCATTTCCTTTGTCTTTATTTTAATTACAAGCTTCATTAAGCTATGTATTTAAGTAGTAAAATCATGTCTATTGCCAACAATAATATAATAGTAGTACAACATAGTAGATTTTGGATGATGATGGGTATCACTATCTTAACATACTAAGATTTGTGCTCACGGAAATGAAGATGACCGCAAATGTAACACGATCCTTCGAAACGTTTTAGGTTCCTTAGAATTGAGGATAAACTCTAATAGGTCGTCTGAGATGGTAAAGCTACGGTGCGCTCTGGCCCAGGAACTGCCGGGAGAAATAAAAAAAAACTTTTCTTTATGACCATGGAATCCTTTAGATGCAATGGAATGATAAACCGTGCAAAGTGGAATAGAGAGTCAGAAAGCAGAAACTTGGCAACAAAGGCTGGGACTTATGCCAGACGGATCAAGAAAAAAGTATGGGATAGCATATCATGAATCTCACCTATTTGTACATATTTTACTTACTTTTATAGAAAGGGCTCATGCTGCGGAAGCAAACCTTAATTTCTAAAGCAAAATATAATATTTTAATAAAATGTAGGTACAGAAATTAAAAAGGTTGAGTGCCACTATGAAGTATAGTTTTTAATAGAATTTTTCAAGTTGCTTTAAAGTGGCTACAATAATTATAAAAAATCTTTCATTTTATTTTTCCATTTGAATTTTTTACTTATTTCTCATTCTAATAGAAACTTGTTATACAATTTTTGTCTGTGAAGTAACAGCTAAAAATCATAAAAGCGTAATTGAATGCTTCTATATTTTAACGAATCGTAGCCCGTGTCTTCGTTTGAAATACCTAAAATCTAAAAAAATATATGAATTTCGATAAACTCCCTCGTAGTATATTTTAAGAGTCCTTAAGATAAGGTAACAAACAACAAACAATATTCCAACTTAACTTAACTTAGCTTCACGCTTTATCCCTAGCGGAGTAGTCAGAGAGAACAGAGTGCCAAACGCTACGGTCTCTGCCTCTTTCGCCTCGTCCACTACCATCAACCTCTTCATACATGCCCTCTGGAGGATCCTCATGCTTTGTACGTGAAATAAAATATAGTATCATAGGTTATATAAAACAATGCGTAAGAACAATCAACGTGTACTCTGTAATAACTACATATTTACCAATTGTACATTTAGCCAATAATATATGTAACATGTAACTAATTTAAAAACTATACAGGAGTTAATATACAATCATTACAGTCATTTTGCAAAGGATATTTTGAATACTTATCCAAATCAATTATTTAATAGATAAAGCTGTTTTATGAATTTCTTAAATTAATGATAATTTAGTTCAGGCGGGCGAAGCCGTGGCAGCAGTATCTCTGTCACATGTGTTGTGCTCAAATAACTTAATAACCTAATAAAGTAAAATGATAATATGATAAATTTTGCCAGTAAAAAGACGGTAAATGCAATAGATTGTGAGTTCGACTCCCACTCGAGGAAATGAAATATGAATATTTCTTCGTTTCTTCGTTCTGGCAGAATTCTGGAGCCATTGCGAAGCAAAGCGCGGCGTTGAGTTTCACTATTCAACAGGCAATGTCTCCAGAATTCGATTGGGGAATGGGGAACTTAACACTAGGTTTCTTTTGCATACTTTGCCGAGTGCGAGATACAGTAAAAAAATTATAATATTATAAAAAAAAATTGAATTAGTAAGTACAATAAAATAAAGTACTGATAGCCACGTTCCACAATTTATATTAAGATAAATCGATGAACCACCCCACCTTATAACGGCTGTAGATTGTCACTTTGCGCTCCCATTTAGAGCTGTTAAATCTTATGCATCTAATAATTTCACTTCTACATTCAGTGCTCGTGGAAGTGCATTGATAAGTTAACACTTGTATAACTGTAAAATAGCCAGCTTGCTACAAACATCTAAATTAAGTTACATTTTTACGTTAGACAAGATTTAAATAGCTAAATTTATTATTGATTTTTTTAAGTCTTATTTGAAATATGTTTAGTATTAATAAATTCTTTGATTTTCACAATTTTGGAAACCCGACGTTTCGAACACTTTGCAGTAGTGCAAAATGTAAAAATCTTAAATATACGCGATTAATCCGGTTAAATTAGTTTCATTTAATATGTTTAGTATTAGTTAAGTAAATAGCCACAATAGATGTGGTTTTCACTATTAGATATATTGATACGAGAAGATTGTTTTATGTATATACACGTATATTATTAGATTGGAGTAAGGCCTAGAATAATAAAGATTAATCCAACCAAATAAAAAATGGAATCAGCTTCACGCTATATCCCGCACACAGCAGGGTAGGCAAAGGGAACTTAGTGTTAAGAAACTCCGTTCTGCACTTTTCTCCGAGTTCTGGAGGCATTGTGTTGTTTAGTGGCGTAACTCAACGCCGCGCTTTGCCTCGACATTAGAGCTAAGAATTGAAAACGTAAATGTAAATAAATATTTCATTTTCCTCGAGTGGGGATCGAACCCACGATCAGTCGATTTTACAGTCACACTTTGTGCTCCAGCGCCACGACACTGTTGAATATCATGTTAAATATGAAATATGAACAACATAAAATATGAAGTCGCAACAAAAATAAGAAAAATAGACCCAAAACAATTTTATAAACATCGAAAATGTGTTCAAACATCAGTAAATACATAAAATTTACATGTTAGTATCTATAAAGTGGCGTTAAGCTGACCACCCATAGTGTATTGATATCGACATAAAAGAGCAGTGGATGTGATGCATGCTTTGTTTATCCTTCAAGTTGAAATATGTTTATACTATATTTAGATATTTCCACATATCATATCCCTCGAGGCTCAGTGGGATGGCGTTAATACGATAGTTGTGGGTTCGATTTCAGTCAGAGGAAATATTGATTTATATTTCTGCGCTCTAGTGAGATAAAGCTTGACGTAGTTAAACAAAAATATGATTATGTTTATCTTTTATGTATAGGCAGAAGGGCTCGAAGGGTAGGCAAAGGGATCCTGTGATAATAATGTTAATACACTTCGTTCCCCACTTTCTCCTAAAATCTTGAGGCATTGTGTGTTGAGTGGCGCAACTCAATTCAAATCAGATCAGTCACACGATTATAATAGAATTTGTAATCAGTATTGTAATAGAATTTCAAATCAGTCACACGATTATAATAGAATTTGTAATAGATTCGAGAAAAGAGCTTCTACCCCAAATAAAGTTATATCAAAACACCAGTAAATGTAAACAAGAAAACACAGAGTAATGAACCGTTCATTACTTACTCTCTTACGAGACAAAGGAATTTACTTAAAAAACATAAAAAGACTATCATTTATTAAATTGTATTCTTGAAAATACTTTCAAGATCAAAGCCGTAGTTATTGGGCTGGGGCTCGAAGCGTGTTTACTAAACGAACAATGCATCTTTGATGTTCGACTCGAACGTGGTGAATCAAATTTGTGTTCCCAGAAACCGTTCGAGGGGACTTTTTACATAAAAAAAAATTGTCAATGCGAGGATGTGACATTAATGTTCGAGTATCGAGGAATGCAAGAGTCATGCTATAAAAGATTTTACGAGCCAGTCTATAGTAGAAACGGCCTACATTGAGTGATTTATGATGTTTCGCCGATATCTAAAGCCGGCTGTGGACATATGTATGAGTGGTAGTGATTTGTTTGTATTACGCAAGGTATAGGTTCTATATATTTTGTGTGATTCTTTGTTTTTTTTTAAGTTTACTTTGATTTTATGACCCGCAGACGACACAACAACGGTTGTGGGTTCGATTTCCAGTACAGGGAATTAAAGTATCTTAACATCAAGTTCTCTCTGCTTTGGTATGTGCGAGATACAATATGAAGCTAAAAAAAGTTACGTTAAAGTATATTTTATGTATACGGGATACAATCCCGTATTTAGCAGAGTAGGCAGAGGGAACGAAAAGAAATGGAAATATAAATTTAAGTAAATATTTCTCCTCCTCGAGTGGGGATCGAACCCACAACCAGTCAGTTTTACATTCACATACATAAGCCACGTCAATTACCGCATCCAGTTTTAATGACAGTACTGTCAGCGTTTTATATAACCAACGAACGTTACGGCGTTTACAATGTCTATTTAAATTACAAAAAAATATTTTTGTCAATTCGCTGCCTCGTGTTATATTTATGTTTTCATTTTCAATAATAATATGTAGTAATTACAGAGAATAGTCATACAATTTTGACTTTACAATTTTTTAGCGCGATTTCATATATATTGAGTATGTCTATTTAAAAATATTTATCTAGCACAAGCTGGAATTGGAAACTTGAAGCTATAACTTTTTTTATCAGCTTTACTCTGTATCCCGCACACAGCATGATAGGTAGAGGGAACCTAGTATTAAGATACTCCGTACTCCATTTCCCGCCAAATTTTGAAGGTTGAGTGACTGTCAGTGAAATCGAGAACGATGAATTGTTCAATATTGAACTTGGCTCCCTGCTCACATCACCACTCAACACGCAATGCCTCCGGAATTCAGCGGAAGTAGGGAGTGGAGTGTCTTAACACTAATCTCCCTCTGCCTACCCTGCTATATACGGAATGTAGCGTGAATCGGAAAAAAAAATCTATTCCATTATATTTTAATTATTCATAGAATACTCCCCCTTAAGTAGATGCATGTTAACCGCAAGAACAGATGTTTTTTGTTTGGTACAAGTGGTTCCGAATTGGGATATTTATTTTTGTTGAGAGTACGTACTTCAAATAAAAATCTTAAAGAAGATAATGGATGGTTGTGTTAGTTCGTAGTTCATATGCTAGATTTCTTTCTTATATAATGTATATTTAAATGTTATTTTGAATACAAATACTTTCATTATGTCCCTTATGATGTTATTCTAGAGTTTAAATCGGTCAGTCAGTCAAGCTCCAACAGCGTTAAGTACCTACTAGGTAGTTCAGTACGCTTATAATTATACGTATTGAGGTATTAAGTATTGAGCTGTTTTATAATATGTTTTAAGAATATTAATCTTTATAATTTATAATTTAATTCGAATGTTTACTACCATTTAGGCTATTTGTCGCGCGCAAATGTGAATGTGACAGGTTGTGGGTTTGATTTCCATTCAAGGAAATGAATAATTAAATATTTTTATTTCTTCGCTCTAATAACGAGGTAAAAATGTTGCGTTGAATTCCACCGCTCAAAACGCAATGCTTTAAGAAATCTGATCGGAAATAGGAACGGAGTGTTTTAACACTAAGTGCCCCAGGAGCCCTCTACCTGGCTATGTGCGGGATATAGCATGAAGTCTCGTGAGTAATATTGAGCGTTGACTGGGGTAATTCAACGTCGCGCCTTTATCTTATTGAAATGTGAAAATGAAAATAATTAATTCCCTCCAGTGAGATTCGACATTTGTACTTACAGTCGGAGGCTTATAGCTGTGCCATGACGGCATCTATATTAAAAACTAATTTAAAATTTTAATCTTTTAAATTGGACTCAACACCAAAAGCAATGTCGATCATTCGCCACGTGCGGCCTATTACGCCTCTCGTCGAGTATGAAATACGAGTAAGCTATAAATAGATGACACCCCTTAATGACCCGTTGTCTAAATGACTTAGCTTGAGGGTAACAGTTGGTTCTTATAAATATTTTAAAATAAATGAAATAAATCATCTTCACGCTGTATCCCGCACACAGCAGTGTAGGCAGAGGGAACCTAGTGATAAAAGCACTCCATTCGCTACTTATCGTCGAATTCAGGAGACATTGCGTGTTGAGTGACGGAACTTAACGCTGCAATATGCCTGGACACCAGATCGAAGAATGAGAAATATAAATTAAAATAAATATTTAATTTCCTCGAGTGGGAATCGAACCCACAAACAGTCGCGTTACAGTCATACTTTGTGCCCCTGAGCCACTACTGGCCTCTTTATTATAAATATTTTTAGCCTACAATTTTATTATAGCTCGCATATGTGTTCGTGGACATGATACCGTGAGATGTATGGGACTTTTGATGTTAGTGAAGTGATTTATTTCTTTTTAGTTGGACTGTGATTATTTTTTTTTTGGTTCTAGTTACCGCACTGACGATGAAGCCATATTATGTTAATAAAATGTTTATATACTTAAAAAAATTTAAACTACGTAAGGATTTAAAAGGTTTTTTTTTAATTCCTTAAAACATTTTGAAATAATTGACTTAAACACTTTTTTTTTAAAAAAAAAAGGTTTCTCTAAACTAGGGTATTACAAAAAATAATTAAGTTAATTTTTTATCATTCTTCGCCGTATAACATAACTTAATTACCAAAAAAAAAATAACCATTTGTGTTTTTAACATTATTGAAGCACTTAGGAAAAAAAAATGTTTTAGAAACGTGAACGTTTAAAATTTATAATGTACGCTCAACGTATGGCTTAGTGGTCAGAGCGCTTGACGGTTTCCAAGAAACACGGGCTCAAATCCCGCTACGTTCAAAATTTACACGATTCTAAAAAAAAATTAATCATTTCTGTGGTTTATCATTTATGTTTTCTATCAACTTTATCACTTAAGTCAGTGTAAAATATAGCTGTAAAAAACGCGAAACAGTAATTTTGAATTTCAAACATATTTTATTCCCCGCGCTCATATTACCAAGTAATCATGCCAGTACAGAATCGTCGATCGTAAATTTAAAATGATCAATCGTTTGGTCTCTACTCTCATCGGACTCATGAATCATAGCAAGAGTAAAAAATTGGTATCTGTTTTGACAAACTTTACTTTATACTACGTTTTATGAAAAGTAACTGATAATATAGTAATATATTATCAGCAAGCGTTAAAAGTCGGGTATATTTTGGTTTTTTTTTTATTTTAATTTCCTTATTTATAAATAGCTAATGGATCGTTCGTATTTTTTTAAAAAACAATACAAAAAATGAAAAAGGAGTTGCGATATAGTTCTTCTGCTCAAGGATTTGAATAAGAACCAATAAACACTGGTATCGTCTCATTTGGTGCAATATTGATGTATTTCCACTTTTTTAAACGTTTAAGTAAATGAGAACCAGGGAAGTTAGTATTAAGATAATTCGTTTCTATTAAAACTTCTATTTTCTGCTTTCCACCGAATTTTGCTATGTCTCATTATCAGAGGAAGGAAATGAAAATATTAAATATTTAATTTCTTCGAGTTTCTTTTAAAAAGAAACAAAACAGAATCAAGATTGGGTTATCCGTTCTGGAGCTATGATGCCATACACATATTCACAGGCACGTTCAACATATACCAACCTCTGTTATCATTAGGGAGTTAAAATACTTATAATTCTATTGTGAAATAGCACACAAGCAAAATAATAGTAGTGTATTGTACTATATATATATTACCTATTGTATAAAACCATTGACAATTGTGGGTTTGATTCCCGCGTGGGGTAATAAAATATAACTTAATATCATATTATCATATATCCTCGCTTTAGTAATGAGGACAACACGGGATTGAATTCCGCACTATGAACACTATAGCTTCACAACGAGAAACAAAAAATAAAACAATCGCAGTTTAAATAAAAAAACAAATAAGTTTATATGACAATTTCAGTCAAATGCCGAACGTGATCTGTATCATGCCGATGTGATTAGCACCGAGTTGGGTATATTTACGTAATTTATATTGGGTTTCCGCAATCCTGTCTCACAGGTGGGCAATGGGCAATGGGTATGTTTGCCTAACAGCTACGATTCGACGTTGTAATGAGACATTACGAGCGTATAGAGAGTGGTGCGTTCTGTGCTGATAACGTTTAGATTCAATATTGATTATTGTAGCATATATTGCGGATTCTGTTGGATTGAATTAATTATAGCAGTATTCAAATTTCCATGCCTGTTGAACTTAGATTCAATGTTTTGAAATATATTGGAAAGATTAAAAGCAATTAAGTTTTCGAATTATTGGTGATAGCTATTAATGTCTGATGCCAGTCGTGGTGCAGTGGCACTAGTATGACTGTAAACGCGACTGGTTGTGGGTTCGATTCCCGTTTTCACTTCTTCGCTCTCGTGCCAAAGCAAAGCGCGGCGTTGAGTTTCGTCACTCAACACGCAATACCTCTAGAATTCGGCGGGAAGTGGAGAGTGGAGAGTCACATCACTAGGATCCCTCTGTCCTGCTGCATGTGAGATACGCCGTGAAACATAAAAAAAAGCTTGTATTATAATTTTATTGTAATAATACTTCTGATAATTTATTTATCTTATTTTATATTGTATACAGAATTACTTCTTGGCACGCTGAGAACACATCAAAAAGCCGCCTGTGACGAGGAAATGGTAACACTCATATGCCCAAGAGGAACAACTATTAGTATACAAGTGGCACAATATGGAGCTTCAGCATCTCAAACATCCTGTTCGTCAGAGCTGACAGAGTATCAGCCAGTTGCTGTGGAAGTCGTTGGTGATACTTCTTGCACTTGGCCTAGTGCTTTGCAGGTTCGATTTTAATATTTTTGTACACTTTCTATATATAATAACAGTTTTAAGCCTCGTATTTATAAATTACTGAAATTACTAAAAATATATCTGGTAACGGTTGTGCCGATTGGGGAACATTAACTTAAAGACTTATTGTTACAAATCTTTGTATTGTGGAAGCTAAGGTTATTAAAAAAATATTACAATTACCCTACATTTAATAGTATTTTAATATTGACCAAGTAAATGTGGTCAAAAAATCTGATGTGGACGAGATTACATGTTTTGTTATAATTCAATATAGACGAAATATAAATAATAAATGCTTGTTTTATATACTGATATAGAACAAGCATTTATTATTTATATTTCGTCTATATTGAATTATTATAATACTTAACTTGAATTATTACAAAAATTGGTTGTTTCATGTTTTGTTGTGACAACAAAACATTAAACACGCAATACCTATTTTATTTACAAAGCTTTTCTAGAATTTATAACCCTCCTTATATCAGTGTACTATGAAGAGTGAAAATAAAATATGAAGATTTTCATAATATTGAACATAACAGAGTATGGAAATTAAAATGTTCTTGCAAGTAATAATTTATAAAGATTAATAAAAAATATAAGGACGACCAGTGAAGAAATTACGATTGCTTAGGATGTAAATGAACCAATATTACAAACACCTTAAAAGCCGGCAACGCACCTGTAGCTCCTCTGGTGGTGCACGGGGTCGTGGGCGGCGGTAATCACTTACCATCAGGTGACCCGAACGCTCGTTTGCCTTGTCCTTTTCCATAAAAAATACACAATTATATAACTGTATTTTTTTTTTAAATTATTTCCTAGAAATATCTAATCTTATTGACGATAGATAAGTCTTAGATGTATCTAATCGTATTATAGGAAGCATATGGCAACCTTGAACCTATACCTGTAAAAGGATCACAACTTTGCTCCTTAATACTACCAGATTTAATTTCAATAAATATAGCAGTGCATAGTGTGAGTGCTAGATTATAGTTGCAAAACCTGGATATATCTAAATGATTACTATAAATAAAAATATTTTTTCAAGATATTCTTAATTATATTCACATATAAACACGTTTTTAGGGTTCCGTAACTTTTAATAAAAAAAAGAAATCTTTATAAGATCACTTTATTGTCCGTCTGTCTGTCAAGAACCTTTATCTCAGGAATGCTCGGAGGCGGCCCTATGATTTCCTAAAAAAAAAAAACCTACATTTATTTAAAAGAAGACATGGCCGTTTATATTGCAAAAAACGCGTATTTCAACTTTTAACTATCAAGGGAATCCCAATTCATAGTGTACTTCCGATCGACCTAGAACTATGAAATTTAAAACAAAAAAAACTAAAAAAATAATAGCCTAAAATAGCAACAACACGTATTTCGATACTATAAAAAATAATAGGGTACTTACAGTTAACCTAGAATTTCAAAATTTGGCAGCTAGCATCTACTGGCAGTAATAGTTCAAAAAAAAATCTGAAAACTATATATTTGTGGTTAAATCTTAAAATATAATGGCCTTACAAAGGAAACAAAATTTGGTATTAAAGCCGCTAGTTCAAGTTAGGAGCCAGAAACCTCGGTGGGCGAGCCCGACTCGCGCTTGTCCGGTTTTATAACTCCTTTATCTTAACCACATATGTGGTCATTGTTCCAATTCGAGAAGTCCTGTGTAGTTTTCTGGAAGCTATTATGGTTTTTATCATGTTTTTTTATTTCTTTTGACATATTAACTTTAATTTCATATATAAATTTTTAATATATTGTGCGCCTGGCTCTTAGTTTGTAAAACTCAACAAAATACTGTTTGAAAATCTTGAATTTAAGCAAACACACAAACAAATTATTTAGAATTTTCCACTTTAAATATACACTTTAAATATAATATAGTTGAAAGTGTAATGATTTCGTTACATACTTCAGATTGAATTTTTCATTTTCAATTTTTATCATTGAAAAACGTAGTTTCATCTAGACATGTTTATTTGTCAATTTATATAATTTGATTTTAAACAAATTCCTTAAGTTCCTCAGTCAGCTCACTCTACTATTATTAGTAAAATAAAATTTCTACTGGTTGGTATCGCAGGTATCTTATTATATTTTATTTTGTTTATTTTTCAGCCTCACGCTGTATAACATGGTCAACAGAGAGAACTTAATGTAAAGGCGCCCCGTTCTCCAACTTACTTCAAATTCTGAATTCATTATTGCCAGAGCAAGCACATGAAAATATTAAATAATACCGCGCTTACCGATATACGCCTTAGCCACTGCGCCACCACGGCCTCTATTATTATATTATTTTGATAATAATTATATATTATATGGAATTAATTAGTTCATGTACGTTTAATATAATGCATGGATATAACGTGGGCCAGTATTATGGTGTTTACACTATGCTAATATCGTTTACGTAGTCTAAAGCCGTTTCCGGCTAGTTTGCGTTATTAATAAAGACAAAGACAAGACAAGACAAGGAAGCCAGTCGTGGCGCGGGGGGATAAAGTGTGGCTGTAAACGCGACTACTTGTTGGTTCGATCCCCACTCGTGAAAATGAAATATTTATTTAAATTTATATTTTCATTTCTTCGTTCTGGTGTTGGATTGAATTCCGTCACTTAATAGGCAATACCTCCAGAGTTCTTAGCATTGGGTCCTGTCTTAGCATTGGGTTTTCTCTGCTTACTCTAATATAGCGTGAAATTGAAAAAAAATTAAGTCAAAATTTGTTTGTAAAGGCCGTCTGACTGTAAGAACGCCGGACGAGATTATATTTAAACTATTAGCTACTGTAGATTGCGCGGCGTTCAGTTCTGCTACTCAATAATGTAATGTCTCGAAATTGGGCTGAAAGTGAGCAACGAAATATTTTAACACTGGGCTCTCTCTTTCTACCATGCTACATGTGGAAAATATCGAAAAGCTAATATGTAGCTAGTATGTTTAGTTAAATAGGGGAGTTCGCTACCAACTGTTAATAGTTTACTCGGAGCGTACTATATAGGAATTTTGCATTCACAACGACCCCTTTACGGATGACGGCTTATTCTTGTTTTGACTGCCTTTAATGTTACTTTTGAAAAGATTTTTTTTTATAAAATATCTTATTTCTTGAGTATCATAAGGCAAAATTTTAATCATGGAAAATGTAGAAAATGGTGCGATACATTTTAATAAAATTTCCTCAGCTTAATGCTGTACCTTGCATAAAGCAGGGTAGGCAGAGGGAACCTTAGATCTAGTGTTCTGACACTCCGTCCGTCTGAACATTTTAATATTATTCACATTTTTATTTTAACTTCACACAAATCTGTTGATAAATGTTATTTGCTAGAACCAACATAACTTAGTAGATTATGTTTTTTGATACAAACGTGCGTCTTTAAGTAAAAAAAAATATATGGAAAAAAAATTTATAATGTTTTCCTTGTCGCTGAACCTGATGGTCGCTGCTTCGATCCCTGCTCCAAAGATTTCTAAAAGACAAGAAAGAAAGGCTTAAGAAGCCAATCGTGGTGCAGGGGCACAAGAGTGTGACTTAAATATTTTTTGAAATTTATATTTTCATTTCTGCGCTCTGGTGTTCCGCTAATGAACACTCAATGCCTTTAGAATTCGGCGGAAAATGGGGAACGGAGTGTGTTCTACTAGGTTCCCTCTGCCTCCCTGCTGTGTGCGATATACAGCGTGAAGCTGTGTATTTTTAATTTATCAATTAAATATATATTCAATATTTTATTAGCTATTATACAAAACCAAACATTTATGTACGTGATTTAATCGTTAGTTAATCTCTTTGATATTCATAAAGCGAGATCTGATTTAATGATAGCGGTTTAATGTGGTTTTATATTCGTAAATATGTTCATTGTTGAACTTAAACCTTTTGTTATATAAAATATTATAGTAAATATTAAAATTTAATTACCACGAAATGTACTGAATTAGATTTATTATTTAGAATCTATTGAATTTTTAAATCTTTTTTTTTATTGTATATTTTTACGTTGTGTCCCGCAAATAGGAGGGTAGGTAAAGAAATCTGGGAACCTACTGTTGAGACACTCTAGTCTCATCAAGACATATCCGTTGCCCACTTTTCATAAAATTCATTTGGTGTTGGTGTTGAAATTCAATACCGCGCTTTGCCAGAAGGGAGAAATGACAATATGAAATATTTCATTTTATAGAGTGGGAGTCGAACTCGCAACGTTCATCCGCTTACAGACTCACGCTTGTGCTCCGGCCCCTAGACTGGACTCCCCTTTTGTTTATTATATACAATTTTTTGCTACTTGTTCAAATTTAATTTCCATGTAAGTAAATAAAATTTGTTAGATTTATATACTTCCATTTTAGTTATCAGTTGATACAATTGATCAACGCACATCATATTCTTTTTATTTTCAATTGTTTTGAGAATGATTTTGAGCTTATATTCATAAAGATATTAAGGTAATTCTAAGAAGTTCATGAAATTTTTAGTAGCCTTTTTAAACATTAGGATATGGGTAAAAATATTGTAAATAAATAAAAAACAAATCAATCAGCTTCACGCTCTATCCCGCATACAGCAGGATAGGCAGAGGAAACCTACTGTTAAGACACTTTGTTCCCCACTTTCCGCTGAATTCTGGAGGCATTGCGTGTCATTGCGTAACTCAACGTGACGCTTTGGCTCGACACCAGTGCGAAAAAATCGAAATATAAATTTAAATAAATATTTCATTTCCTAAAGTGGGGATTGAACCCACAGCCACGTTTACTTTCTTACTTCGTTACCCTGCGCCACGACTGGTCTTTATTTTAGAATTTTTATTCCTTGAAGTTCACATGTACCTACTATTATATTATAATCAATATTGATTGATACATTGAGGCCGGTCGTGACGCCGCGGCATGAAGTGTGACTGTAAAACCGACTGGTTGTGGGTTCGATCCCCACTCGA
>DWAO01003747.1:0-13718 GCA_018230605.1 Heliconius congener
ATTATTTCTATTATACAGGTTTAAAAACTTGACATTTCGTACACATAGTAATAGTTCTTGGTGTCTACCAGGTATTTTTTTTTTATTTTGCTTTATCTGTAGATATAGTCAACTTAAGTTATACTGCATACCGCATGTAGTAGGGTAGGCAGAGGATATATGGGAACCACCATCGTACACTTACGGGTTAGTGCTTAGATTCTCCGTCCTTATTTAATATACTTCCGTTCCCCACTTTCCACCAAATAATTTAATTACATAAATGAGTCACAATCTAGATCTCCTCTATTTTATTCTCTCATTTTCAGGATACAGTATAAACATATTGTATATTTAAAATTAGATAGATCAAATCTAAGTGTTTAATTATCTAACATTTACTGTACAATATGGTATTCTCTTCTAGTAAATTTAATTTCTATGCCAAGACTGAGGTTAGGGAGGGAATTGTTAATTGATTCGGAGGGAGGTTTAATGGCCGGTGTCGCGGTCCTCCTTAATAGCAGCTGTCTTGAATACTCTCTTGTAGGATACAGGCATCACTTGATTGAAAAATAAATTAAATTATTAATAAATATATTTTTTTAGTTTCACGTTTAATCACGCATATAGCAGAGTATGGAATCTAGTGTAAAGATACTCCGTCTCCCACGTGTCGCTCAATTTTCGAAACATTGTATGTTGAGTAGCGGAGTTCAATGATGCGCTTTGCTAAAACCAGGATATTAAATTTAAATAACTATAAATTTCGTTTTTTCATATAAATTTCCTGATTAGAAATCAAACTCACAACCATCGAGCTTACAATCAATCGTTGTGACGCTGCGCCACTACGCCCCTTCTATTTTCCACATAGAAAAATAAAGGCCAGAACCGCTCATCCTAATGGACTTACAGAAGATTTACTGTTTTAATAGTTGGCAATATGGCAATGGTCAGAGATTTATCAGACAACTAAATTAAAGGATTTGCGTGTAATAGAAGCGGTCACAGTGGGGATTGACTTCATTGTACCTAACCAAATTTACCATAGGCACCTTTGTTGAGAGATAGTTTTCATTTTGTAGGCTATTTTCATATTATTATTAAATGCGATGCTTGTTCCTTGGTTCTCCACTTCTGGGGAAAAAGTTGTCAATTCTGTTATTTTTTTACTTTAATAAGACAAAAGTTAGCATTGATTTATATGGCAAGGAATTGGTTCCAGAGTAGCAGCTACAAAATGAACGACGACGTTCAGCAGGCAAGCTAAGGGGGCTTGACATTCTGATCAAGGTTGGCAACAGCTGGATATGGAAAGTGTAGGATCGATCATCTTGGAAATCCTCCTATGTCCAGTGGTCGTAAAAAAGAGTGAGATGATGATTACTAACTGAAAATGAAAATTTATTATTTTTTCAAATGGGCATCGAATCCATAACCGCATTTACAGTCAGACGTTGTCCAACAGCGCCATGATGATCGCTTTGATTTTATCATATATATTTAATAGGCTAGGCAGAGGGATCTTGGGAACCTAATGTTAAGACACATCATTTCCCTAAAGGAATCTCTGTTTCCCACTTTTCGCGAAACTCTGGAGACATAGCGTGTTGTGTGGCGGATGACCTCAACCCCCTGTTCACTACGTGCCTACCAGAGTGAGAAAATGAAAACATTAATTATTTAATTTCCTCGATTGGGAAACGACGACCTTTCGCACTGTGCCACGATTGGCATCAACTTTATCATTATAAATAAAATATTATCATCCCAATTAAAAATCTGAATTAAATTTACTATAAATAAATGTTACTATTCCAATAATAAGTGAAAGTCTTATATAAAACAGCTGACTGCCCAAATCCCCGAGCACCAATAACAATCGAGTAAAGGTAAAAGTTTCAAACGGCCAAGTTCTCGATCCCGACGAGATCTGTCGTCCCTTGTTATTTAGTCCTGTGATTTTGTGAGAATGTAACGTAAATTGCGGGGCTATAATGTCGTGGGTCAGTTTTATATTACTTGAATCTTCACGCCGTATCCCACACACAGCAGGGTACACAGAAGAAACCTAGTGTTTAGACACTCTGTTCTCCAATTACACAATACTTTTATATTATAATCAATTAATTTTGAAATAAAAATATTTTATTTTATATTTTGTTTTTAATACGTACATTGAGGCCATGGTGCAGTAGCACAAACGTACGACCGTGAACGCGACCAATCCCACTTGGGAAATGCAATA
This sequence comes from Heliconius congener, assembly GCA_018230605.1. Classification (NCBI taxonomy): domain Eukaryota; kingdom Metazoa; phylum Arthropoda; class Insecta; order Lepidoptera; family Nymphalidae; genus Heliconius; species Heliconius congener. Next base: position 2,231 of record DWAO01003747.1, read on the forward strand.
TTGAATGTTTTCATCTCGTCGTTCTGGTAGGGAGGTAAAGTTGAGTTCTGCCATCCAACACGCAATACTCAAGAATTTGGCTGAAAGTGGGGGACGAAAGTATCTTAAAAGTAAATGATTGTCTTAACGCTAGGTTCCTAGGTCTCCTCTGCATACCCTACTATGTGTGGGAATCAGCGTGAAGCCAGAAAACGGACTATCAAACACAATAAAAAAATCTATTTGACATTTCCGATTTTTTAAATATTTTTTATTTTTATTATTAGGGATTAGGAAAAGACGAATTCCCGAATTTCTAGGCAAGCGGGTAAAGAGAAAGGAGAGATTTTGCATTTAACATATTAAAGTCCACACAAAATTACGGGCGGTGACTAGTTTTATATATTTGCTATTTCATAAGACCTTTCCACCTTCTCGAGACTAGGTAAGAACGAGGTTAGTAAAAATGTCCGCGCGAATTGTCGTTTCTATGTTAATTTTATAGAGCATCTCTTTAATCCCGCTGTTTCCAACGAGCGTGTTAAGCTTGTCGTTTTAGGGCTGTCAGAGTGGGATTTATAATAGAATTGTTTGTTTCTTGTATACAGCTTAAGAGAAGCTAGTGTTAAAACAATCTGTTCTTTATTTTCTTCACAATTTTCGAGATATTGCGTGTCGAGTGGTAGAATGAATGGAGAAATGAAAATAGTTAAAAATATAATTATTTTCGCCGTGGGGATTGAACCCACAACTATTGCGCTTACAGTAGAAAGAAACTATCCTGCTGCACTATGACGGCCTATTTTTTTATTGTTATTCTTCAAAATCGCTTCTATTGCTATTTTTGAAGCGAGTAAAGACTGAAATTGTATTAAATGGAGAACGGAATCTTAACACTCGATTCTCAGGTCTCCTCTTCCTACACTGCTATGAGCAGGATACAGCGTGAAACTAAAAGAAATACTGCTATGCTTGCACCCCTATAAAGAAAACACCTATAAAGATTCGCTGATAGTTTGGCAAATGCAAGCAAGCGTGTGCAGAAGTTAGCAACAAGATAAAAAAGGCTTACGTGGACTCTACAAAGACGTTACAACTATTATGTGTTTGTTGCACATTTTCTCTAAAATATAGTTCTATTTAATGTTTTCAGCTTCACGCTGTATCCCGCTTGTAGCTGGGTAGGCAGAGGTAACTTAGAGTTAAAACACTCTGCTCCCCACTTTCCACCAAATCTATGAAATTATAATTTTAAATATTTCATTTTCTTGAGTCAGCATCGAACCCACAACCTGTCACGTGTACATGCCACAGCTGGCTTATTTACATTATTTAATTTCAAATATTTTTAGGTGAACAGAAGGAAATCAGTGATAACTCAAGATAATGATTTTTTATTTCATGCATCTAACAAGGCCAAGTGTGGCATTAAGTTTCGTCTGTAAATATAAATCTATCCTAAAAGAGAAACGAACCCATAACTACCGTTATATTTTAAAACGTTATAGCTATATAAACACATATGAAATCTAACAATACAAAAGGGCTCCTATTTAAAAATCCAAGTAAGGAATATCTAGAGATCAATAGTTTATTCAATTTTATCACTATCAATATTGCCTTCTGAATGGCTATGGCAACACTGAATACTAAGAAACTCACCAGGTATTGCCACAAAGTTCTAATTTGCAATACTTGTTATACTTGTTACGACTTTGTTGTATTTCCATTGCTGCATCTTTAATGAGATTAAATTTGAACCTTATTTCTCTGAGATAAGGTTTAAATTCATATGTTGTAAGTTGGTAAGCTAACACAACCATGTTAAAGATAAGGATAAGATGTTATAGGCAGTGTTGGAAAGATTGTATTGAGTTGTTATAATCGCTTCGTTATATCTTCTATAAGAGGATATAAGGTATGATTTTCTTGGTTCACAATACTGAAACAAAACATGGTGTTTTCATATTTAATAGTTAATGTAATAATCGTATCTGTAGTTGGTTGAGGGCACAAAGTGTGGCTGTAAACGCGAGAAGTTGTGGGTTCGATCCTCATTCCAAGAAATGAAATATTTAATATTATCATTTTCTTCGCTCTGGTGTCGAGACAAGAGAGGCATAGCATGTAGAGTGGCGTTGAGATCCGCCACTCAATACGCTATACGTCCAGAATTCAGCGTGAAATGGGGAACGGGGTGTCTTAGCTCTAGATTCCTTCTGCCTACCCTGCTGCTGTGTGTGGGATACAGCGTGACGCTAAAAAAAACTGTAGTTGGAAATACAGGTGATGGCTATGAATTCATTTTCCAATTAGAGATATTAAGGAATTTTCTCTATTTTCAGTTTGACGTTGCCCTTGTATATATATATAACCCGTTTTAAAGAATATTGCAATACCTTTTTTAAGACTTTTGTCAATTCAATCAATTTAAAATTGTTCAATTTCAATCAATTTAAAAAAACACTGCGTGCAAATAATTTTCTTCGCTAGAATTGAATCCAGAACAACTGATTTTCAAATACCATTATGCCACAATAAATTAAACCAATACAAAATCTATCTAATAATAACCAAAATATAATTTAATACATTTTGTAACAAAGCCATTACCTTACGTAAAAGGTAAACTCTGTCCAATGATTTACTTAGCGAGTAGTAAACTTGCTTTAGACAGTACGCCAAGAAATAGGTAGTACGCTAGTCAAATAACGTGGAGCGTAAATTGTAGACAACCTAGTTAGGGACTGACAGCTTCTATGTAAATATACAAGTTGCTGGCGGAGAGCGGTGCAATTGTGCTTTTTTTTCATAGAATTTGGGATTTTTCACCCGTGACATGGAGGATTTATGGATTAATATATATAAAATAATCAGTACATTTTTTTTGTTTTACGCTATATCCCGCTCGTGGCACAGTAGGCAGAGAGAACCTAGTTACCTAGTGTTAAGACGAGGTGTATTTTAAATTAAAACAGTTCCATCCCTGTCTTAGCGCTGAATTTTTGAGGCATACCACCAAAGTGTTGAGTGGTGGGACTCAACGCCGCGCTTAGCTTCGTTATCAAAGTGAGAAATTAAATATTTCGTTTCCTCAAGTGGGAATCGTCTCCCTGCACCACGACAGCATGCAACAGCAATTAATGAAAGATTATACTATGAAACACGTGTGACTGAAATTGCGAATGTTGAGGGTTCGATTCCCACTGGGAGAAATTAGATATTTAATATTTTCACATACCAAGGCAAAGGACGACATTGAGCTCCGCTATTCAGCGTGTAACGTCTCGAGAATTTGATGGAAAGTGGGGAACTAAAATATCTCAATGGAAACGGAGTGTCTAAGGTTCCCTATATTCTCAGTTTTCTTTTGCCTACTCTATGTGCGGGATACTGTGTGAAGCAAAACAAAAGCAACAAATCTTATCACTTAAACCACACAAAGCAAGTATCACGCGAAACGTAAGCGTACGTGTATGTAAGTAAGCGCTAACTAACGCGAAGAAGACGACTAGAAATATTTGCGCGAGCGGCACTTAGCGCTTATCACGTCAATAAATCGCTCGGAACGTTCATTTGTTGAAACAGGCATTGATAAAGCTGTGCCGTGATTATTCGATGTTTCGAGCTTAAGCGAATTTGTTGTATGTTTTTAAGCGATATTTTTTGTTGTTGATTTTTGCATGAGCGTAAATTTTGTTTTCGTAAATTTATTGTTGTATTGAATTTATTATTTTGCGTATAACTATAAATATATACTTTTAGCTTTGTAATCTAAAAATCTTCTGTTACCTAATGATTGACTGACAAAGCACAGTCGTAACTAGAATGTGGCGTAGAACGCTGAAATTAGTCGTGTAAGATTTTTTGGGAGGTAGAGGTATACGAAATACAGCCCATGCAAACTAAGTCGTGGACTAGAACCAGTTCTTGATAATTCTTATCTAAAACAAAGGGTATTTGCTTAAATTTTAAAATACATATTTCTTTCTTATGAAAATGATTATAAAATAGACTTTATCACAATATAAAATATATTAATAAAAGAAGAATTTGGACTAGAGGACTTAACTCTCCACTAGAAATACAATAAACATTTTAAAATGTAGTAGGTACAAAAAAACATATGAGTAGGAGATTTATATAAGTAGATATAAAACATAAAACAAAAACTTCAACAAACATTATCATTTAACTAAGGTTTAATCGCAACAATTTGAGCCTAAACTTTAATACCTCGACAAAACCAATATATTTTATACGCTGTAACTCTAAATTTAGTAATAAACAGACCGACAAAATTACCCAGTTTTGTATACTTAATGATTGTAAATATTAATTGCTTATTCGTGATCATTTATCAAGTACTCTGCAGCGAGTCCGTGTACAAATAAATCCCATTTATATGGCCAACTAGTTTGTTTATAGTCATGATATACAAATATATATAAGTTTAGTTTATTACAATAACGTTAAGATTAATATTTATTTAGAAAACGGGCCTCAGGACCGATTAGAACGTATGGCTTAGTGGTCAGAGCGCCTGATCGGTTTCCAGGATGCGTGGGTTCGAGTCCAGCTACGTTAAAATTTTTATACGTTTTCTAAATAAGTATTTTGAATTTTGAATAATACTTTAAAAATCTTTAAAAAAAGTTAAAATTGAATAGATTTGGTTTTTTTTAATATTTTAAGTGTCATATGATTATTTTCTTATTTATTCAAATCATTATAGTGTAAGGGGAGCGGTGGACTGCGAAATTATTCGGATAGCTCATTTATTTTTATAAGGTTAATTTACTTAGATAAAGCTGTGTCGTAGTGCAGGGGCACAAGCGTGGCACGCTATGGTTGTGGATTCAATTTTCATTGAAGGAGTGAGTTTCATTCCTAAACGAGGCAAAGCGTTCCTTTGATTTTTTGCCTAATTTTGAGACAATGCGTATTAATTGGAGAAGCTCAACGCCACCCTTAATCTTATTGCCCGAGCAAAAAAAAAATAAAACATTCCCATACATAAAAACATAAAACTACAACTACATAGATATATTTAAACAGCATACTCGGTCATTAGCCAGCTAAAGTCACGTCGCACTAAGTATTAATAAGTTAAAACAACACAAAGCATAGCCGGTGCCACTCAGTGTTGTTTACGGGCACCTGGCCACGGCAATTACAGCCACTAATGTTTCTAACACGAAATATTGCTGGAGCCAGGAACTGTTGAAATGTTGCTAGTGTATATATTCTTTTATGATGGTTCTTTAATGATTATTTATTTATGTTATGTTATTTTTTTATTATATTATTACTTTGGATATAAGAATTGGGGTAATTTGTGTAATGGTAGGTATTTGGGGTAGGATCTGATTGTAAAAGCGTATGTTGGTTTCGATCTGTGCTCTGGAAAATAATTATATTTAAGTTAAATAAAATAAAATGTGAGTGAGAAATTTTATATTTTCACCTCGCAGAAGGGAGAGTTGGTAACGGTGTGTCTTGACACTAGGTTCCCAGGTTCCCTCTGCGTATAAATATAATGTATAAATTTATACCACCACTCAAATTTTAATATCTTAAAAATTAAAGTGAGTGTCTTTAAATTAGATTTTACTTGCTTACCTAATATGCGGCAAAAACCTTTTTTAAACAACATTATTTATACTTATGATTTTGGTATAAGATGCATCCAATACGAATATTTTAAACTTAAGTATTTTTTCTAAGTTTTTCTTAGTCTAGTTATACTAATTATTTTTTTTAAAAAGAGCATAATATCATAAAAATATAATATCATAAGATATAGATGATTCATTGTGATATGTGCTGATATTATATTATAATAAACAACAACCACAGTGATCGAATATAAAAATAAACCACAAACAATTACAAACTAACTTTAAACATACATATCAACAAACAGTTCGAGAGAACTCACAAAAATAATAACGCAATACAAAAACCTACACAAAAACCAACGCAAAAACGTAGTGGCTACACATGAATAACCATCGACGATAAAACCAAACCAAATAAAAAATGGCAATCATAAACAATATTTTATTGGGACGATCAATTATATTTTATAGGTGCATTCAATACCGTCTACAGCCTGGAGTTACTCAAGCGAATAAAGCTATAATTACAAAGAGAGGGCATAAAGAAGATTTACACGAAAACTGTGAGCCCGAAAGTCCCGAGCAGCAATAAAATTTGGTACACACGTTTATCTCCTCGTACAGTATAAACAAACTGCGGAAGAGAGGATAAGGCCCAAAGACCAGTATATATCTCGGTGAGCAATAAAATAAATCCGCTTCTGTTCCATAATAACATTCAGAGATGTGAATTATTTTCTAATCCGGCAGTCAGAAAGCTAATAGTGCGCACGTGCTGGCCTCCACGTTGAGTTACAGCGAGAACATCCCTAGAAAAACATGAATTTCCTCTAGAAGGGGTGGTATAATGCTCCCTTAATGCGACACCTTAATAATTGTCAAATAAATTTCTGGAAAAAGTGGTGTAGCTTAGCGCCGGGAATGTAATGACGTCATAAACTTTCAACGCAGTTGATCCGGCGGTTGAGGTGTGAAAAAGCGGGGCTTAGCTGTGAGCGGTGTAAGGAACGCTTGCAAGTTAAGTTGCTTGGGTGTAAATAGTAGAGTATATTGCGTTTCAATTATAAACTTTGAAATTAAGTTGTTGTATGTCGTAGTTGTAAGTTATATTTAACTTAAGGAAGAGATTTATTCTAATCGATGGACTTCCTCCTTCTTCGGACATAGATCCTTCTGATAAGCAAGCTATTACTTTAAATAACCAAATTGTGTATTAAATTTAGTTTTTTTTCACGCTGTATCCCTCGTTTAGTAGGGTATGCAGAAGAAAGACACTCCGTTCCCTACTTTTCGGCCAACTTTCGAGACATTGCTTTTTAAGTGGTGAAACTCAACGCAGCACTTTATCTTGTTACTAGACCAAAAAAAAAATATAAATCATTCTCTAAAAAAATATAATAAGCACACAAAAAAATAACTATTTAACTATATATATACTATATATCATTAAATTATATATTTTCAATCGTCAACATTACAAGCAGGACAGCAGCACATCCTAGCTCCAATCGTTTCTTACCGAACACTGAAACCAAGTCAAGTTGTGTACCAAAATAAATAACTTCGCGAACAATTCATTCAACTCAACCAGGTTAAGTAAAGGGGATTGCTCAAATTCTCATCTCAGCTGTGACGTGCGACATAAATAACGTGTAATATTTTCACGCCATTTCAACTCTGCCCCCCACAAAGGAATGCATGTCTGTTTAGATTAATGTACCGCCATATATTTATACCCTACTCCTGTTTTTGTATGAACTTGGCTGTCGTAACTGCTTTTGCTGATAATTTATATTAAACTTTATTTAGCTAGACGCAGAGCTGAAATTCCAATAGTATTTTTCGAGTTTTAAGTCGTATATAGTTATGTTCGAGATGAATTTTCCACAATGTTCTTCTCGTGTCTATCTGAGCACTTTGTAAGATAAAAATGTGGACCCGAAGGAGAATAGATCAAGTCTGTCTGCGGAGAGGTGGCGGTAGCAGACAACCGACAAAAAGTTGCTGCTGTAGGGCGACTATGATGCACTTTAGTAGGGATTTTGTTATTTTTTTTATTGAACTATTGAGGAAATAATGAAAGTATTAATTAATAGGTATACTTAGCTGTTAAAATTGAAATTCAAGTTTTTGTTTATGAATTTTACATACCTATATGTAACAATATCTACGAATCTGAAAGACAATTAATATTTAAGGGTAGTTTTTTTTTTAATAATCATTTCTGTTTATATATATTATGCTTTATATAATTATGTATGTTATCATATATATATATACTATTTTTCTGTAACTATATGTGGCTCATATCATTTTCACAACTAAATCATATTTATACTAATAGCTTCTAATAACATGCGACTATTTAAAATTTGCAAATGGTTACGTAAAGCTGTAACAAATTATATCTATTTGATTCCCACTCGGGAGATTGAATTATTAAAATTCCCTCGTTCTCGCAAGATAAGATTGAGATTCGCCACTCAATACAATTCTTACAAATTGGGCGGAAAGTAAAGACATACATACATGTATCGTAACACTAGACTTCCTCTACCTACCCACCAATATGCGAGATATGCGGGATAATATTGCTTGATATAAAATTTCCTAAAGATAAGTATAGTAACTAACTGAAGTGCGGAGAAAATTAAAACCATGGCCACCGTAAGATAGACTTTTGACAGTTGCTACATTAGCTTTCTGGGATGCTTTGTACTTGTTGAAGCCTTAATTCGCAAGACGCTGTTTTATATCGCTCATAACTTGTGCAATATTTTATGCATTTCAAGTATATTTGAAATATTTTTAAGATGCAATATTTTATACGTCACTAGTTGTCGCCCCCAACTTTGTTTGTGTGAACTCCGAAATCATAAACTCGATTTCATAACTTATATTCAGAAATTTAAGCAAAAGATAATTGAAAGAAAATAATATTTTAGTTAATTCAAAGTAAAGAAAATTTAAAAATCATGTGTGCAATTAATGATACCAATTTGTTATTTTTTGGACCACTATGGGTATTTTAAAAAAAATGTTCATTTGAAGGATATTTATATTAAACAGGATGTAATTTATCCTTCAAATGAAACATTAACCCTTGAACATGTAATATATATCTATTAGACGGAATGTAAAAAAATAAATGATAAATTTTATATAATCAATATTTTTAGGGCTCCGTACCTTTAAAGGGAATCAAAATTAATGGGGTACTTCCAGTTAACCTCTTATTATGAAATTTAGCACCTAGCATCTACGGATAGTACTAGTTCAGGAGAAAATATGAAAACTATACATCTGTGGTTAAATTATTTAAAATAACATAGTAGCCTTAAAATGGTAGCAAAATTTGATATTAAGCCGCTAGTTCAAATGAAGTATCAGATGAAAGGGCGCTGGTTGAGCTAATACTGAATTTCAGAAAAAGCACGATACCTGAAATTTTTGTACAAAATCCTCGGTGTGTGCCCGACTCGCACTAGTCCGTTTTTTTTAAAAGACATCGCCAGTGCGATTGTAAGCGTGAGGCTTATCGATTCGATTACCACTCGGGGATATGAAATATTAAATATTTTCATTTCCTCGCTCTAGTAATAAAGTTTTGCCCGGCATTAAGCTCCGCCACACAACACCTCGATAATTCAGCGAAAAGTGGAAAACGAAAGCGGAATGGCAACGGTGTGCCTCCATATCAGATTCTCAGGTTCGTTCTGCTTATCCGGCTAAGTGCGGGATACAGCGTGAAGCTAAAAAAAATATTAAAAAAATAAGTATGAACAAAAGAATAACTTTTACTTTCGAACCCTGACTAAGAAATAAAAACGTGGCAGTCAGCGGAAAGTACCATTATTTATGTTGAAGACGCTACATTCGTCTCTGTAGGATCCAAAAGTGACTGAGAGTGACTGATATATTTTTCTACCTATAAGTATAAGAACTTTGTTTTTTATGCCAAGTAGCTATTTTTTGTAAGCTTTTTTCCTAAAGAACGATTCATTTTGCTAGGTTTTTTCGAATATACAAATAAATAGAACAGGGTAGGCAGAGCAAACCTAGTGTTAAGACTCTCCATTCTCCGAGGAAATGTATCATTCCTCCAACTGAAAAACAAACTTTCTGGGTTTGATTTTTCCGTCGCATTCAGTGAGAGCGAGTGCTTAGGGCCAGTAGTGGCGCAGGGTCATATGACTGTTTACACAACAGGTTGTAGGTTTAATTCTATCTAGAGAAAGGGAAATATTCAATATTTTCATTTCTTCTTTTGAAAGTGAGAAACAGAAGTGTGTTAATGGGAACGGAATATCTCAATTACGTTCCCTACTATAAACGGGATAACGGGAAAAAAAGAATATACATTTAATATTTTTAAAGTATTATTCCACATATAAGTAAGAAAAATACTTTTTAAGAAATGTAATCGAGAGGCGCGGGTTCAAATTCCGCTATGCCATTCTATTTTTTAAACATTTCTAAAAAAGAAATAAGAATATACTCTATAAGCATACTTTATTGCAATAAAGTGCGCTGAGCCCAACGTCACAAGCGTCGTACTTTGATGGAATTTTAAATTGAATAAGAAATAAATCTTGTTGCTTTTTAAGGTTGTATTGACGGCGGCTGTCTCCGCCACAGTCTGGTTTATGTCGTGACATTGACGTATTCCAGCACTGTTTTATGTTAGTTACGTATGAAAAGGTTAAATGTGGCTTCACGCATTTTTCCGCATAGCAGGATAGACAGAGGGAAACTATTATTAAGACATAGATTTTACCACTTTGTATTGAGTGGTGTAACTCAACGCCGAGCTTTGTCTTGTTGCTAAAGCGAGCATATGACCATAACTTATTCTCCCAAGATAAAATCGAAATATCAACCGTCGCGTTTATAGTCAGACGACAGCTTCAATCTTAGCTGTATTCCACACATAGCAGGTTAGGCAGAAAGAAACGGGTGAGAAACCTAGTATTAAGACACTCCGTTCGTATTAAGACATTTTGTTCCGCAGAGTTCTGGAGGATTTGCGTAATAAGTTTCGGAATTTAACGCCGCGAAGAAGAAGAGCGCTCAATTCCAATCTTAGTACATTTCTTACTACTCTGTATCCGCTATTAGTAAAGTTATAATAACACAAACTGACAGTGTAGATATTTTATTGCTCAAAGGATTTGACGAATGCAAAGAGACTCCTGCGCATCGGATCAAAGGCGTGATTTATATATGGGTTTATCATAAAATATAGTGCGCTAACGAATGTTATATATAAATGTTTGAGAATATTTTATAGAAGATGATCTCTTCGACATTTTCAAACAGAAAGGCATCCTCAGCTTTTCTACGTAACAAAAAACAAATAAATATTTTTACATTTTTGTCATATAGTAAATCCTAGGATTCTGTATGTACACAAAAGTAACTTTGAGTTTGAACATTCAGCGCACATTGCCTTGAAAACTGGGCGATATCTGAGATTGTAGGGAGTGTTCTGGTGGTAGTATTTAATTTAATGAGCTGGTGGTAAGTAACTTCGTACCTTAGTTCAAGTGCGTTAAAAACCAGGCTAAAGATTTCAAAATAAAATGTCTTACCTTTACTTTTTAAAGCAAACGCAATTAATAAACTCAATGTTTTAGTCTTGTAATTAATATATACTTTCTGAATAAATAATTTAATTTGGTATCCCATTATATTTTACGTAGCTACATTTTTGGTAATGTATTTCTGTTAAAAGTAAAAAATTGTCGGTTTTTTTCTGTAACTTGACTAACTCCCAGTATTTCTTTAACCCTTGAATTATTTTTCAGATATGTATAAAAAACCGTGCCGTGTGATCCCGGCCTAGAATAGGATCATCCTGGTGCTGGTGGTGTCGTAAGAGGCGACTA
>DWAO01003748.1:0-13717 GCA_018230605.1 Heliconius congener
CAGCGGTTACGGCTGTGCGTGCGTCTTACCTCAGTCAGTCAGAACAAGTCCTTTTTATATATATAGATTAGCACATAAATATGACAGTTTAACCAACTCTTACTATAACAGGAGACTTATCAGCCACAGGTGGCTGCAAGTTGACGCAGTGTATGGGCATGGCCCGCCGTCTGCGCTGTCGGCGAGTTCCGCGACGGTGACCCGTCAACGCTCTCGACGCTATCACCTTTGTTACTCCGCTCTCGTCTTCTGAACTACAGCTAGAATATTAGAATTAGAATATATGTGTCTATAAAATATTTATGTCAATTATATATCCTCAACTGCAATGTACTTTCCTGGTATTTACGTTGTCCGTATAATTATATATGCAATATTATGTACATATAATTATACAGGCTACGTAAATACGAACGATGAAAGCGACTGTTGTGGGTTCGATTTACACTCGAAGGAATGAATTACAAAACAAGTCCGCGGTATTGAGTTCCATTACTTATAATAGTACAATACTTATAGTCGTGTAATAAGCTCTTTGTTAATGACAAAACATTTCGCCCATATTTGATGAGATACAGTGTATTGAAATACTCAAAAATCAGTAAAAAAAAGTTAAAGCGTAGTTACAAGTGTCACATCTTTTAGTTTCTAGTATTTTCACGATCCTAAACTATCGCGTATTGCTTACAATGACTAGGTATGATACATAGAAAACATGGTCGTTTAATCGTTAATTATTTAGATTTTTTCTACTATCTGCTCAACATAATAATTCTTAACATATTATTACATATTAATTTTTTTTTTCAAGCTAACAATAGCTATGTTCAATCAAACACAGCAACTGCGCCACTACGGATGAATAATAAACAATAAAAATAAAAAATCCTTGTAAAAATATAATATAATATATAGTTCATATTAAATATGATAAATGTTACATACTTAGTGGGATGTGGCGAGGGTCCCTGCAGCAGAGACAAGCCAGTATGACGCATGGGCAGACCCAATAAATCAAATAGTTCGTGTAGCATCGGTTGCTTTACAATTACATCGGCTTCGCAGTCAGCACCCAAGGCTGGAGATAGATTCACCTAAAATACAACATTATTGGCAAAAAATGTAAACGAAACTTTTGAAAAAAAGCAAGAAATATTTATGTTGAAATTACTAATATTATATCAATGGTACTGTAACTGTAACTGATAGCGTAATTTACCTACCAACACTAAGATCTATATTCAATTCAAAATTTAATATACACATTATATTATGTATCTTAACAAAATATTATAATAATGAGGTCAGTCGTGGCGTAGAGACAAAAAATACAACTGTAAACGTGACTGGTTGTGGGTTAGATTCCCACTCGAGGAAATGAAATATTTATTTAAATTTATATTTTCATTTCTTGGCTCTGGTGTCGAGGCAAAGTGCGACGTTGAATTCCGCCATTCAACACTCAATGCCTCCAAAATTCGTCGGAAAGTGGAGAAAGCAGTGCCTTAACACCACCTGCTTATCCTAGTGTATGCGGGATACGGCTCATTATTATTATTTATAACAATTCATTAAAGATAGCAATATCGCCTATTGGATTATTTACTTCACATGCAATATTAGTTACAATACGGAAAATATAGATCTAACATTAAAAGTTAACATAATACCTCAATAAGCCAAGGTTTCAAGCAATCATCGAGTAGTACATCAAAGCCATAGAATTCAAAACAATTTCTAGCCGGTGGCGTCCCCGCGGCTTGGGCGAGTAAAGTCAATGTTACCAGCGCCCTTATCCTTTGCCAAACCAACCACTCGACGGCACCCCATCTCCCGACCAAGGCTCGTCTCACTTGCTTAAGAGTCCATTTGCAACCTGAAAACAAAATACTAGCGACATCTGGTGTGTAATTTATTTTTGTTTGAAGAAAATTGGATCAGCGCCAACTTTTAGCGGAATTAAGAATTATCTACCTTCATATTAACACGTGAAGCAAAAACTGCCGCTTTCTACAAAACATGTGCGAACTGAGAAAAATATTTATGTTTGTCGATATACATTATTGTATACAAACACGTTGCTATGGTAACGCGTTTTAAACTTGTCAATTTGCTCTCTAGATTTTATTTATGTACATCCTTTTTATGTTTATTGGCCATAATTTTTAAAAAAATAAAATATCTAGAAAACATTAATCTCGAAAAAAAAATTTATGGTATTCTTATGAAATAAAATAAATAAATATAATCATATACAATAAACATTCACTTAGGATTTTAATAAGACATAACTCCTGCAAAATAAAAAAAAACTACAAAAATATTCTAGTACCTACACTTTGCCAATATTTTTTTTATTTCTAAAAAAATACTTGCCACTGCCAATCCTGTCCTTACATTCAGCATATCTTGGCCCAGTTTTGTTCAATGACGAATTAGTCAAATGTCGGTACGGGTTGTGAATATCAGTCAACGTGTATTTATCTGTACCTGAAAATAATAATACTTTAATCATGTAAACTTAAAAAGAATTGAGGTAGTCGTGGCCCAGGGGTACAAGTGTGCGATTGTAATGGAGATAGGTTGCGGGTTCAATTTAAGCTCAAAGAAATTAAATATTTAACATTTTCATCTTCTCGCTCTGGTAACGGAGCAAAGCGCGGCGTTGAGTTCCGCCACTCAACATATAACGACTCCAGAATTCATTGAAAAGTGGGGAACGGAGCGTTTTAACACTGGGTTTATAATATAAACATTGTGTAGATTTTCTATGTATGCGTATTGATTGCAAGTTTAAATACCTTACTAATGAATGGTCTTTTTTGCAATACTTGTTATATTTTTCTGATATTGTTTAAATATAATACTATGTAGTCTTGTAACGGTAAAAAATGCTGAAATTGCATGCTCTCTGTTCCTACTGTGAGAGACGCGACATTAAAGATCAAAATATGAATATAAATATTTACAGTGTGTGCTTAGTTAAATTATTATACATATAATGTTGCTATTTTATATTAAAATATTTAAAAATTATTATACTATTTTAAAAATGTATGCCCCTAATAATGTTAATTTATTATTTAGAAGCAACAAAGGGGGCCTCTTAAGGCACTTATATGTATTTTAATCGAAGAAAACCAAATAATAAAATATACACTGGGTAGTAGAGAGAGTCTAAGGCCCGTATTTATAAATCGCTCAGAATCGATTGCGCTTAAAATCGATCAAGCTTGAGATCGATTTTAAGATGTCATTTGCGTTCATAGGTATGAGATTTATGAAGGAAAACGACATCTCAAGATCGATCTCAGGCTTAAAACTCAAATTCAGAAAATGAGATAATGTGTGAAAACCGATTACAAAAAAGCTATATCTAAATGATAGAAAATCTAAAGATATTACAAAATTTCATATGTTTAATCTTATACATACCGAATCGGGCAAGCCCCTCAGCATACATATAGGCGGTGAGCGGTCGATATCCAGGTACGCAAACGTATAATCGCAAATCGAATTTGTACCCGGCAATGAGGAGGGGCCGCTCTATATATCTTTGAACGACAGCGGGGCTCCCGCAACGCATGTCGCAAACGCTCTGAAAATAATATCATTTATATTAATTTATAAAAAAATAAAGAGAAGGCTGAGGCTTTCGTAGCGCAGACGGTGTCTGTTTGTAAACTTGATGGCTGTAGGTTTGATCCTCATTCAGGGCTCCTCGCTATATATTACTTTCATTTCCATGCTATCATATAAACAAAGTGCAGCGTTATGTTTCCTTACCCAAAACGCAACGTCTCTAACTTAGGCTTAGAGTGGAGAGCGGAGTATCATAAGTTTCCGGTTGTCTTTGACTACCTTGGAATATGTTTAATATTGCATAAAGCAAATCTGGAGGAAATATAAAAATAAATAAAAAAAAATATCAATTTATAATCTCGCGATGTACGTTGTTGATTATGTAATTCGTGTAGTGATATTTAAAGTACTAAAAATGTTACTTACGCTAATATATATATATGTCAAACTAAAAATGATAAAATTACGCAACGTTTTTTAACGCGGCTTACATTAATAGACAGAGTGATTCTAGAGGAGGTTTAATTAGTTACACGCTGTATTCCGCATATAGCAGGATAGGCATAGTACTACTTTGTAGAATACCAAAATAGCTAAGCTTAATCCATTCATACGAGTATGTGACAGACCGATATGATTGAATATTTATAGGTTGAAACTAGCTCTTTACGTAGACAAAACCTATGACCTGCCTCAATAGCGTGTCCACATGCACTAAATTTGGCAGTTCAGTACAACATTCGCGTACTGGGAAGTATATTCAGTTATATTATACCTTAGATGCACTAAGCCCATTTAGGATGTTAGGGGAACAAGTTACAAGCTTTTTATTATCTGTTTGTAGATGCAAGAAACAGGTGATAATAAAATAACCGATCAAGTGCGAGTCGGATTGTAGGTCAACGGGAAGTACAACTTATTATAGTTGTCAAAGTTAACTTTGCGGGCATATGTACTCATTTTTAACCGACTTTTGTAAGATATCTCAGAACTTTTAAATGGGTGAATCGATTTTGACGATTCTTATATGAAAGCTAGTGCTATCCGAGTATTTCATTTGGTTCAGTTCTAACAATGGCATCCATGAGAAAATCATATAAGTCTTAAATTTGCATTAAGTATTTGCGCGACAAATGGACAAATAACTCAATACCCTGCCAACCGATTATGATGATTCTTTTTTTATTGAAATGTTCTGATTATGCTACAAAAAAAACGGTTTCCTTAATTTTAACCGAGTGTGATTATCTTAAAATTGAAGAATTCCTTTAAAATTTTTTTTTTTTAGAAAGTAAATAGAAACATAAATATGTAATGATATTTTTTTCTATTAACTACCTACAACTTGTCAGTTTTTGGATTTTTTCCATTAATATTGGACTTTTTATAAATACTTCGTGCCGAATGTGATATTTATAGGTCGAAGGGAACTACCCTATATAGGTTTTTAAGTAGCAAATTTCATACAAATTGCAGCAGACACTATGCATAGGTAAACGCTCGTATCTTTTGATTGTTGACTTAGAGGCTTAATGTTTTCTGTGCGTCAATAGACCATAGACGTGACTATCTGATATTAATTCCAACTTAATACCTCCACGCGGTCTCGAAATAAATGGTCTTGACGAACTGACAGACGGACAAGAAAGTGATTCTATAAGGGTTCCCTTCTTACATTTTTGAGATACATGACCCTAAAAATAAGAAAATAAATAGCAAAAATAGTTATATATTTCTCAAGAAATATAAAAATCTACTAGATTTGATATTTACTACCATATGACATACTTGTAATAAATACTTATATGGCAGTAAAAGAGGTGATTATTTATTCTAACCCAGCGCAGTAGCTACTAAAAGCATATTAAGATGTATTTTACAGATAATCGTTGTTGTAACCTCCAAGGTGGAAAACAAATGTAATTTTACGTGATCTACATTACAAATGGATATTCATGTGAAAAATGGGGCACCTTTTTTAAAATATTCAGTGACATTATCCTGTTATTTCGAGGTTTATTGCCTATGTATATTAAAATTTTATGTATATGCAGTATATAAATCGAATAAATATATTATAGTTTTTGTAAATATTATCGCTTTTACGTTAAAGGTACTACAATTTTTACCTTAAAGGTATAATATTTACCCTAAATAGAAATATTCCTCGGCCCTGGCTTTGTGCCACGGGCTTGTGTATCCAAACGACATTAGATCCAGTAGACTCGTCGCGTCTTAAGCGCGAACACTCAGAGACCAACTTTGCGTATTCCAAGGGTAAGTGGAAGCAGGGTGGACTGAAACATAATATTAAAATAGTTCATAAAATATGATAATGAATATGATTATAAGGTATCTTATACGTCCCACATAAGGGACAAAGCATTTTTTATCTGTAACTTCTTTAACTTTAACATATGTATACCGCATTGAGTGGGGGAATTGATCCGAAACTGTGATATTAGTTCAAATACGAAACAACTATTCCACGTAAACAATTTACTATTTAATGGGATGATAATAATAAAATAAGAAACATGGCGCCTTACAAATTATTGTGACTATTGCGCCTGGTAATAGCTTTTTCTACAGGCCAACCTGGTTAATTCACTGAATTAAAAAAAAAGGTTAATTCACTGAATTAAACTGGCGCTTATTAAGTAGGCTCGAGTCCCGCGGGGGTAGCACTTACCGCCGATGACGTAGTGTTCATGATTGTATGTATCAATCTGTTGGCAAATACAGTTTACAAAAAGTATTATATGCAAGCGAAGGTACAAGTGGGCCGCTAGTTGTATATAACTGAAAACATTCTTTATTGACAGAATTTTTAATCAGGACCATCAGCTTAAAATAATTATAATAAAATTAAATGGTTATTTTTTACAGACATCAAATCCATTTTTTTTCGGACAAAAGTTTTTTTTTTATGTTGGCATCCCATTGAATTCTGGATTAAATGACACAATAGTTCTTTTAAGAACAGGCAAATCAAAATCGTCTAAAGTCGATTTGAGGCAAAATCTGATACTATTTTTTAGTGCACATCGATGCGGATGAAAAAAAATTTGTGACGACGACAGTTCTAGCAAAAAATTTTCAGGGACACAATATTACCTTCCGTTTCTTTAAAACAGAAAGTAGCGTGCGACAGTTGCTGTAGCTAAAACGTCATTAATCCTATATAAAACAAAACTATGACATTGGCTTTTTCTTGAGATTGTCACGCGAGCTCCGGTACCACTTGGAGTAATTACGTTTCATTAGTATACAGTATACACTATAATTTAATATTACCTCGAACTTTCACCTTCGTCCCGGCAGGAAGGATTTCTAATTCGACCTTTAAAACTTCGCTAATTTAATATTCGCGACGAGTTAATTTCATAAGTTTGCATTGTTTCTCCATAGAATAACATTTTCAATAACCATATTTTTGTTTCTGTTTTGTTACTACTTTGTTCATTCTTGGAACTTTATTTTGTTTTAAATCGACCAAAAGCATTTAGTATAAATATTTCTTCTGGGACTATATGATAATGGCTATTTCTTTATTTCTAGTTTTACGTGTTAACGTATAACAAAATATTTTAATGACGTTACATTAAATATATTATATATTTTCGGGCTCACTTGTAGACAATACAACAGAAAATATTCTCCGGGATATACTGCGAAATATTTTTGATAACATTTTGGGCGCCCAAGAGAGCAATTAATGGATAACCACTCATTATGGGACACCCTATAGTTGCGATTTGTTTACCGCAATCTCTTTTGCGCAGTATAAAAAATATAAAATCACGGTTATTCCCCTTCTAGAATATTCAAATGTCAAACCAAACATCCATTGTATACTACTAAGTATTATTTTACATTGTTCAGAATGATTAAATCAAAGAATCCAAGCAGGTCAGAGGAAGATTTACTTAGATGCATCTCATAAAACAATGATAATATCGTGCCGCACGCAACACACGTAGATTCATTCAAATCGCTAATGACGTGTATCGGTTGACAACAGTCCCAACAAATATGGTAAGCGACAATATCGGAAAAAGCCAAAATGAAACTAATTTCTAGTAATGTTAGAGTTACAAAAATGTTGTTTTTATAAACAAATAAATGTAGATATACAAAAAATGATATTTCTATATTGGCAACTTTTTGATTGATGCTATATTTATATTACATAATTTCAGGTTCCCTTCATGTTTGTGGCAGATTAATATCGAAAATAAGCTATTAATATTTTTTTGGCATCACGTAAGGATGTTATCAGTTGGGAAAGGATAAGCTCGGATTCTTATTTAGGAAAATGCTTGTATTTTCTATATTCTAAATATTTAAAAATATTATTTTTCGATTTTATTAATACTCAAACCGATATAATATCTCTAAAAATAGCAGAAAGAGAAGAACGCAGTATTAAGAAAGTAGTAAAAGCATATAAAATTCTGTGAAATAAATTTAAATAGCTAACTAGTCTTGTATAGCAAATCTCTGTTGTCAATTTATTTAAAAAAATATGTGATATTTTCGCAATTTCGGAACGCCATAATCAAAGAATCATACCAACATGAAATAAAATAATTTTTAATTATCCATAGTTTTTTAACTAATAATATAGGGTAAGTAGTTACCTGAATACTTGCAAGTCAGTTACAATGCCTGTAACACAGATTATATTAAAATTCAAAAACCGTATTCTCATTTAGAGTGAAATATCGACAATACATATTTATTTTATTTCAAGCCGCTTAATTTTAATGTTTCATATTTATAAATAAAAACAAAAATACCTCATGCTGCAGAACATAGTTTGAATATTAAACATGATATTAGCGATCAATATATATATCGGTTCCAGCGACGGGGAACCACAAAAATATTAAGGGTGCAATTACCTCCCTTCATTTTACAGCCTGATTAGAATTCATAGATTTGCGTGTAGATTTTTTTATTGGTTTAAAATGAAAGATTTATGTTTTGTTTTTATTGGCTAATTTTCTATTACCATTGTTAATTTCAATTTCTTAATTGCCCTGAAACGACTTCCTGTTATTTGTTTGCTTTATAATTTACGACCGTTGCTTTAATTTTATAGCATTTTCAGTTGGATTTTACGAAAATATATTAGATTAAAGGGCTCTTTCTTTATACATATAAATTGCAAACCACTAACCTAAAGTCATAAATTGTTCCATATATTCTTCTCATACATCTTAATAGCCTAGACAAACTATCCTTCCTGCAAATCGAACCACCTTTTGGTATATGATTCATAAACTGAAACAAAACAGTAAATTATTTATTTAAAAAAACTACATAAAAATAATATTTATTATGCAATCTTCAACGTTCAGAATATTTAAAAAAAAATAATAGAGACTATTTGAGAGACACCTAAAAAGATCTTATCAATATGAAAATATACTCTATATGGAATTTGGCATTCCAATACTGCTATAAAGAAAACCAAATTTATATTTGCAAATGCATTGTATTTACGGAATTTCAACTACTTTACGAGTAAGCTAAATAATAAAAAAGTATAACATGAATAACAATAATGTCAGACACAAGCCTTAGTCATAAAACTATCGACGTTTGTCACAGCGTCATAACTTTGTATTAGAGGTAGACACGAGAAATCTCAATAGAACATGAATGAATATCTGTAGCGAACGAATAGTCGCATCCATTTTATCGTCATTTTACTAACCTCCTTAGATTTTTCTAGCACCTATAAAATATTATTACGAGAATTTACGCAGACATAACTTGTTTTGAAATTGATATGCGATGTTATATGCTATAAAACATAACATTCTCTGATTTTACATAATATAAGTCTTCACAAGAATATTTTGCCTTAATATGAACACTAAATCACACTTTTCGACATGAAACTAAATACTAACTAAATGAATTAGTATGAGTAGTATAGCTGTTGTCAGAAATGGATGTTAATTGCAAGATTTCTCTAACCTGCCAATCCCCCAAAGCTTTATAAGAAGTGGCAGGAAAAGCGCTAGTCCGCCACCACAGATTCCATTTTTCATCACCACCACCGAAGCCCTGATAAATGCGCCATCCACGTTCTGTACAAACCTGATTAACGAAATATTTAATAGATAGGTTCGATATTAAAGCAGTGAAACAGAGCTCAAATAATATTTTTTTATCTTCACGCTGTATCCCGCGTATAGCAGGATAAACATAGCATTATTATTATGAGAAATTATATGTTAAGTGGCTCAACACCGCACTACGTCTTGTTACCATAAGAAGAGAAGAAGAAAAATAGTTCATTCCTCTTCATGAATTATTTTCATCCCACAACAACCCACAAGCGTCGCGTTTTCAGTCAGAGTTTAAGTTGAATGGCATTAGGCCTAGTTGTTTGGGACTTAAACACTTCAACGCGTTGTTTTTTTTTTCTAGATCCACGTTGTAACCCGCACACATCGTGATAGGCAGAGCGAATCCAGTGTTAAGTGTAACAATCCGTTCCCCATTTTCGGGAGAACTCAACGAAATGAAAATGTTAAATAACTCACAACAATTAAACAGCAATTTAATCAAAACTAATTATTACATTATAACATACACAATTTTGAATCATATCTCACTAAACATAGAAAATGTAAAATTTAATGAAAATGGTAAATAATATAATTCAAATATAGAATATATTTGAATTATATTATTTACTACTACTACACTTATAGTAGTACCTAACTACTTCTAATTTTGAACTATTTAAATTATTATATATGCATATTACTTCTAAGAGTTTTGTTATTTACCTTTACAAGAAGGCTTGGTCCAAACCCGTTATCATTTAGGCGGTAAATAAAGGGTTCATCGTTATCAAATACTTGAGTCATTTTCCTTAAGAGGTTTCTGAAAAAATATTTCTGATTTAATTTAATACTATCTTTTAAATTGTATTTTTCTAAATATTACAGAGGGAAAATGACGTACTCGACAATGTCCAAACTTATCCCATCAAATATTTTAAGCTTAGCAAAAATATGAGCATATTTCTATACAAATGCGTAAATCGCATGCCACGTCGTAATAGAGAAAGCATCGAGATTCATATTTAAAATCTACATGTCAATATAGACACGTTACTTTTTAAGTTAGTTTCACGTGTGCTACGATCTCCCGCGTCACGTTATAGGGGCCCGCCCAGCACGGCCGCCCGCCCGACACTGCTCCTGCAAGCATCAAAGGCACCAGTGATTTATAGCTGGGTATTCGTGACACGCTGCTTTTAGTAATAACAGTAACTAAGTAAATGCCTTTCCTTAAATGTAATGACGTGACGGTTCTGTTTATGCTCTATTGCACTTGTCACGTTGACCTTTAACGATATTAAAAAAATTTACTTCGACAGAACAAGAACAAAGAGCATTTATGCACGAAGTTATATTTGTGAAAATAAAAGGGAGAAATATAGTAGTTGGTGCAACAAAAGTAGACTGAACATATTATTATGCCATGGTAAGACATTCAAGATATTACGTACGACGGATTTGACGGTCTCAAATCAAATATTGAATAAAATTCGCTGCCTAATCAAAACCATTTAGGAGAATTTACAGTATAAATGAAAAAAGAAAATTGTAGTTCATTATATACAAAATTTTTAGTAGCGAATAAAGTGGGTAAGGAATCTTTGATGGGAAAATCTGATTCAAGCTTGTCATTCCTTAAGTCCGTTATATAACTATAAATGCTAAAATCAACTACCGAATGATTTCATAGAAAAAGCAGCTTTTACAGTAGAACAAAATGCACACAAACGCGAGTCGAACTCGCCCACCGAGGTTTCCGTATAAAAATTAGAGATCTTGAGTTTTTTCTGAAATTCAGGCCTTGCTTAGAAAGAGCCCTTTCATCTGATACCTCACTTGAACTAGCGACCATAATACCAAATTTTGCCCCTGTTTTTTGCTAATATTTTTTAGAGTTTAATCACAAATGTATAGTTTTCATTTTTTTTAAGCTAGTTCTATCTGTAGATACTAGGTGCCTAATGTCATAATTCTAGGTTAACCTGAGGTACCCCACAAATTTTAATTCCTTTTATTGTGTCGTGCGAAATTCACGTTTTTTACTATTTAAGGCAATTGTTTTTTATATTTAACCACAAATGTATAGTTTTTAGATTTTTTAGTGAACTAGTACTATATGTAAATGCTAGTTGTCAAATTTCATAATTTTATTTTAACAGGAAGTAACCTATTAATTTTGAATCCCTTGACAGTATCGAAATACGCGTTTTTTGCTATATAAACGGCCATATCCGTTTTTTATGTAAATATTATTTGTTTTTGGGGCCGCAGATCTAAGTACATAGTTTGAATTTCAACTCGACATCTCCAAGCGTTCCGTTTTGAGAATTATTACCGCCAGTGTTATTCCTAAGTGTGGAATAATACTTTAAAAATGTTTAAAAAAATTACTTTGACATATTTAGATAGATGATGGTGATGATTAGATTTAGTTAGATGATGGTGATAATTAGACAAAGCAATTTGCGGTAAATGTACTTAAATTATGTATAAATATACAACAATGTATATAGAAATAAATAAGCGTATCGTTCAAGCATGCGAGCCGCGTGAGCTGCGGACGGGCTGCTAGTTTTATACTGTATTCAAATGTAAAACACAAAAGAAACAAGAAATAAAAGAAATAAACTTACGAGAACTTAAAGTTAGTCCTATAGAATAATTATCACATAAATCCGGATTTTAAATCTTATATAACTACTGAATTTTTAATAATCTGCTAAAATAATAGTATATTTTTCAACAATATTACGAGCAATCAACGACTGTATCAGTTCAAATCAATTGTCGTAACATTGACGTAAACCAAAAAGATTTATGTTGACAATTTGTTTTAATGGCCTGAAATATAACCTGCATTATGCGAATTATAATGAAATTATGCTTTAAAAGGTCGTTTGTCATTAAAGACATTGGTTATTGCTAAAAGCTGTATGAACGTTCCTTTACAACGATTTTATTCATTCAAGTAAATTGCATAATTGACAGTTAAATACAAATACTCTATATACTTTATATACCTTTTCAAAAAGTATTTATTTATATGAAAATTCAAATTTAACTAAATATTTTTTTAAAGTACTGTAAAATTTTCTGTTTCTCTGGACTAAGTTTTGAATTTTTTTTATTTATTTAAAATATTTTTTTTTATTACATCCAAAATATACTCGATGTTGGTAAATGTGACTGTAGGTTCGATTTTCACGCGAGGTGCAGGCGGGGCCGGCCGGCAGGTATCCCCGGTCATTATTGATTTTAGGGAATCCTGCGCATATATAAATAGTGAACATCTTCAAGTACAGTTTACAGCGCCGCCTATAGAAATATTATGTTGTAGTGACCCAACCCAATTACTTAACGGACAAGGCAGGGTAGGCAGAAGGAACCTGGGAATGTCGTGCTAAGACACTCCGTTCACATTAAATCACTTCCTTTCCTCACTTTCCGCTAAATTCTGAAGGCATTGCATGAATGGCGGATCTTAACGTGGTGCTTTGCTTCGTTGCCAAAGTTAAATTCCTTGAGTAGGAATCGCATCCACAATCTGTAACGTTTATAATCATACGCTTGTACCTCGACGACATGACTGGCCTCAAATCAAAAAGTGTGATATTTTTTAAATTATTTTTTTCATTAAAAAACAATCAAGCTTAAAATTACTATTATGTAATATAGTAATTTCGCTTTTAAATGTAATTATGCGTATAGAATTATAATATTTACAGGATAATTGAACTAACATTATATGATTGTGGCCGTGTATATTTCTTAGAAAAGTAACTCCAACTGTTATAGCCGACTAAGCAATAAAACTAGATACTATTGATTACTTAGAATTTCCTTGTATTTAATTGATGGAGCAGTTGATATAACAAAATAAAGTATTTTATAGCGATATGTTTTATTAGCAATATGATTTGTATTTAATAGGTTAAAAAAATCAGCTTCACACGGGATACCGCACACATCAGGGTAGGCTGAGGGAACCTAATGTTTTAGACACTCCGTTCCCCACTTTCTGCCGAATTCTGGAGGCATTGCGTGTT
>DWAO01003749.1:0-13715 GCA_018230605.1 Heliconius congener
GAACCGCTGAACGGATTTACATATTTGAGGTATTGTTAGATTTGTATTAGCAGCCCAAGTGTTAATTAGTGACGTTAAAAAAAACAATCATGGCGCCTATAAGTAATTCTTCATTCGAAAAAATCTTTACCACGAACCCCGCATAATTTAAAGAGGTCCCACCTGTTAATCCTCCCCCTTGTTTTTCCCTTGTTTTTACAAATATTTTTTCTGTACAACAATATAACACTGTTTAAAACACAATAGTGAAATAGACAGCATTTTAAAAGCAACAGCAATTTCCTTTGTAACTATGACGTTAAGTTAGATAAAATGAAAACAGTTCAGTTACAATTATTTAGTATTTGTGGTTATAATATTTAATTTAAAATATTTTTTTGTATTATCAATGTTTAGTAGAGGACCTCGTGGCGCAGCGTCAACGTATATATTACCCTAAACGCCACGATAGTGAGTTCAATTTCCAATCGGTCGATGAATAATTTTTATTAAAAATTACTTTTTGTTATCTAGAAGTATAATTATTTCATAATTACCTTGTTACCAGAGCGAAGAAAAGAAAATATATTGTTCTTCTTACTTGCAAACAAACCCATAACCATCGCGGCTACAGTCAGACGTTGTTCCACTACACCACGACAGCCTCATATATTATTAGCGTTATTAAAATATAAATATTTATTTGTACCTAAGCCCCTATTTCATCGGTCGCGTACAAAATCAATATTTTATATTGGTGAAATCTAACTGCATTCATATTCGATGCAATCACAACCCATTGAGTGTTTGTTTGGAGCTAACAGTCAATACCGCGATATTAGATGTCGATTCATACTTTTATGAACTAAAAATAAATAAATGTATTTTCTAACGCATTTTTTTTATTTTCATTACATGAATCTTAACTTTACTGTTAATGTTAAGTTGTAAACATGGTGGTGGTGGGTTACTTATACTGCTTTTTGACAAATGGCCTACACCTCTTACTTACTGGTTACAGCAACGTTAAAAAAATATTTCTTAACATTTTCTGTTTGTGTTCAATTTATTAAAAGTAAATTATAAACAAAAGTGGAAAATTGTATTTCTGGATTCTTTTATTGATTTCTAATAATAAACTTTATTTAAAAAAATCTGGCTCTACTTTTGTACCATTGTATCACTTACAAAAATGCAAAGCTTACGCCTCGCAAATTTGTTAATACATACACAGAGAAAAACTGTCCCTTCTTAACCAAATAAAAAAAAATGTGAAACTCTTTATCTTTCAAATACGTATCTTATTATTTCTTTAACCGGATTCTTTATTTATTTATTTATTTAACCAGATTTCTTTAATCATCATTTAAAATCTGTAAAACCGCTAAAATCGAATCTTATTAAAAGTAAACAGTTTATTCGATCAGTAAAAATCTGTCAACATTTTGAGACCTCCGCGTGATGACTGGAACGAAACTGATACATTCGTTCCAATTTACGTAATCGTCATCGTCACGTTGGCCGTAAAAATATAGATTGTTACACTTATATTTGAAGGGTTTTTTCTTACAAGAATATGAATGATGCGTAAAAGTTCCTGGGATTATGATATATTTTTTGCGTATCGAACTCGCATATAACAGAAGAACGAATATAGTGTTAAATGTTGAAGTTCCATAATTTTCGCTTAATTTTAACGCCGCTTTTTGTCTTAAACCTACAACCGCACCTCCACGACGGCCTTTCTATTTTTTTATTCGTACGTTTTATAAATTTGCGAGTATTTCAATTTACTTTTGCTTTAATAGATCGAATATCGAAAGTCGTTATATTACTTAGCCTATTAGACCAAGTAACTGGAAAAATACTTTCAATTTAAAATATTAGAAAATCTTTGTATCTTGCGTGTTTCAAGTATTTATCTCATTTTATTAGACGAAGTGCTATAATTGGTTGTTACCCAATACACAATGAGATGATGTGTCGATAGACAGCAAGAAATTTTGTATGTTTTGTGTGAACATTTGTAATATCTTAGACAGCAGTCAAAGTCCTTACCTCGTATGCCTTCTTCCCGTGTTCCTCGCGTATTTCGTCGTATTCAGCATGGTGCTCCTTGCTGCCGCCTATAGAACACAAAAAATATAATTTAAACAATTGTATAAACATATCTGTAGAAATAGAAGAAGAAAGATACTTTAATAACAAAAAATTGCCCCGAAAAAATAAAAAAATGAATCTTTACACATGCTGGGGCAGTGCTCTCACTAGAGAAGGGAGCGTCAAACGCTACGGTCTATGCTCATTTCTTTATCTCTTTTATCTCGACCAGTGTCACCAACCTCTTCAAACAGGCCCTGCGAGGTGTCCTCATGCTATTTGGGTGACCTTCCTCCAGTGTCATCGATATTGTTTTCTCTTAGGCCGAGGTATCCCTCTGATATCCTTTAGCACTACTTCGATCACTTTAATTCGTTCACCATAGTCTCTTAAGTACAGCTGTAATTTTTATTTCTATCCACAAGCATGGCCGTTTTGCAATCTTTCAGATTTCATGCCGCTGCTCCAACATGGCATTATCTCTTTATTTTTTTAAAACTTAAAATATAATTGAGTTTCATTACCTAATATGCAATTATCTTAAGACAGCACAAAGACAAGCTTCACGCTTTTTTACCTATAGCAGGGTAGACAGAGGAAAACTAGTTTTAGGACACTCCGTTATCTACTTTCCGTCCGAATTTGAAACAGTTGACTGGCGGAACTAAACGCCGCTCCTGGTCTACCAAGCAGGGAAGTTAACATCATTTATATAATTTTTTTCAACCGAATGAGGATCGTACCTTTGTAGGTACGATTCTGGTGCAGTGGGACAGTATATGAGGTTTGTACCTCATATACTGTCCCACTGCACCACGACCACACCTATATAAATAAAAGCTTAAAAATATTCTTTTTAGCTTCTCAGTAGTAGTAAAGAAAGATAATAATTCGAAGATAAATCTACTATTTGAGTTAAGTAACTGACGTTCTCTGTTAGTGTATTAAACAATAAAGGGATTTAGATACAATTGGCAGCGTTTGAAGCAGACATTGAATGACTTATCTCGCTCGTGAAGAGCTCAAAGCTTAGGTGATTTTGTGGATTTAGTATATAATCGTTAATTGGTTTTCTTGTAATAGTGAATTAAAAATATTTCTTTTGATTTTCAGTAAAAAAAAATAGAAATTCATTATTTTGATTAGAAATCGAACCCACAACTATTGCGTTTACAGGCAGATTGTCCCATTACACTACGAAGATGGTCTTAATGTATATAAACAAATAAAAAAAAAAAAATCTAAATGTACATATATAAATAAAAAATTACACATTTTTTTAAACCTGTGTATCTGATATTAATTTCAACCTGATACCTCCACGAGATCTTGAGAAAAATGGTCTTTACAAACGGACGCACAGACATACAGATATAGACATACAGATATAGACATACAGATCCTATAAGGGTTCCGTTTTATAAGGTACTCTAAAAAGATAAAAATATCTTTTTTTGCTATAATATAATAATATAACTAAATAATAAATTTCAAATTTAGTCAGAGATAGTGAATCTTCAGTTCAACATTGGTTTATTGAATCATCCAAATATCGTCATACTTTCACCTATCGTCATACTTTCTGACATTATCTCCAGTAGATTATGCGTTATGCAACGGCGCATTGCTAATATTAATTTTAAATGGTAACAAGCCTTGTCATACTTGAATACTTAGTTTCACTCTGTATTCCGCCTTCAGAGGGTTGGGAACCTAGTGTTAAGGGAACGTAGTGTTAAGGGAACCTAGTGTTAAGACACTCTTCCTAAGAACTATCTAATTTTCGAGACATTGCGTCTTATATGGCGAAACTTAACGCCTCGATTAATTTTGTTACTAGAGGCGTTCGGGACATCTCCTGGCTGTGGACGCGACGATTGTGGATTCGAGTCTTGCTCAGAAGGATAGTTATAGTTATTTAATTATTTATTTTAGATTTCTCGCCGCATCCCGCACATAGCAGCGTAGGCAGAGGGAACTTAGTGAAGGAACACAAAGTTCCCCACCTTCTTCCGTTTTCCGGAACTAAACGCCGCGCTTTACCTGGTTACCTGAACGAAGTAAATGTAAATATTAAATATTTCATTCCTTCAAGTGGGAATTGAACACACAACAGTCGCGTTAACCGTCGCACGCTTGTGTCCCTATGCCACGACAATCTTTAATTTATTTTTGTTTATATTTAATGCAAAGTGGAAACGATATTCTAATACAACGTTCCCTCTATATGGGACATACAGCGTGAAGCTTTTCAATCCACTAAGTCACGATGACTCTTGATGTTGATATTTAAAAATAGCATTATTGGTACTATTATTAGTACTAGTTATAACCTAAAACTAATATTCTTAAGAGTAAGAAAAAAGTTAATATTTAATATCTTAAGAAATGTTGACTTATTTTGTTGCACAAAATTGCATGCTGTTTCAGTTACATTGCTTGAAGTCTAGCTCAAACTACGCAACACTTAGGCAGCTAAAAGTCTAGTTATCGATATTTAATATTATGAAGATAAAGAGCTTGTTCGTTTTTAGGTATAAATCTCAAGAACTGTCAATTTAAATTGAAACAATTACGTACTTATAAAATGTATGCGTTTTATAAAACAGCATCTTAAAATCGCTTTCAAGATCGATCGCAGAGTTAAGTTTAGTAAATACGAGTATGGGTTTTAGTTATTTCCATTTGATCAAAGGACGAAGCATTATAGTTTTAGCTTCACACTGTATCCCGCACACAGCAGGGTAGACAGACGGAACCTAGTTAAGCTTTTTAAGCTTTGCGTAGTTACAGAGAGCGATTCCGATCACTACTTTAAATTAAATTCATTTTTTGGAGCTATGTAATTAACGGAAAACCGAAGCACTTTTATATTCTTATCGGGTATAGCGACGAAATGAAAACAAATCATTCCACGGAGTGTGCATCGAACCTACGACCATCACGCTTACAATCACTTTCTGTTTTAAAGCAAATCTATATAATTAATATTAAGGAT
Organism: Heliconius congener; assembly: GCA_018230605.1. Taxonomy (NCBI): domain Eukaryota; kingdom Metazoa; phylum Arthropoda; class Insecta; order Lepidoptera; family Nymphalidae; genus Heliconius; species Heliconius congener. The sequence goes on from DWAO01003749.1 coordinate 5,078, forward strand.
TACTTTAAATATAATAGATGTCGAAACAGTAATTGGCCAACATAGAAGGTCACCTTTAATTATATTCATCTACACTTATTGTAAAATTCTAAGCAATATTCGTCTATTTATTTAGAAACCTATTGAAACTAATCGTGGTCTTTACAGCCGTTCAGTTTTTTATCATACAATAAAATGCTTTGCGAATCAATTTCGTTTGTTAAAGTAGAGTATCTTGTGGTTGGAGTGCTGGGGTTAGTTTACTCAATATATGGTGTAGGTAGCAGATTCATTTTTAGTATAGATATTTAGTATAATGTATAAAAAAAATATAAAAAAATTATAAGGTGATTATCGGTTCAGAACTAGATTGTATTTTTTTAGCTTTACGCTGTATCATACTCAATGCTCATAGCAGGGAAGGCATAGTAAACCCACAAACGTAGCGTTGAGACACTCCTTTCCTATCAAGACATTTTCGTTTCCCACTTTCCATTGATTTCTAGAGGCATTGCTTGTTCAGTCTCGGAACTCACACACGCTGCGCTATACCCTGTTACCAAAGCAAGGAAATGAAAATACACAAACCAAATTTCAACTATAATTTCTTATTTTATCTTTTTTACTATTTATATGCAGTAATATCGTCTGTGCATTGCCAATAATAGTCTAGTATTACTTATCGTTTTTTATAAACGTACCAAATTAGTTTTTACGTAACGTGTCTAGCAAGATTCAAGAAAAAAAAAAACAATTTATTTATACTTTTCTTTCATTGTAATTTGGCATTTTATTTATTACAATGATCATGTCACGGTCGGTGATTCATCCCGACACCTGTTGATTGAAATCGACCGCAAAATAATATGATTATCCGGAGAGCTAATGAAATTAATACATTGGATACAGAGGTGAGTAGAGAGAACTCAGTGTCAAAGCTCTCCGTTCTCCACTATTCACGTTGAGTGGTGATTATCAACGCTACGTTGTATCTCGTTACCAAAGCGAGGAAATTATTATATTAGAAATTGACTATAAAACATTCAGTTAAAAATACGTTAAATTTCTTATTCAAAAAAGCTTCTTTTTTATAAACGAATGCTTAATTTTCCAAATATTTTTATAAAATATTATGTAAATTGTAATATAACCGTCGTCATATTATCATCATGAATTCTATTTACATTACATTTACTTTGTGACTGTTGCAATTTTTGAAGCTCAAACTTTGTATAAAATGAAAATCATAATAAAATAAATTTAAAAAAAATAGCTTTATGAATATAATTCGTCAAAGTTCAAGTTACTTATATGTTTGGTGGAGAAATTGATATTTCTATTTTAGATCGCTGAATGGGTAGGAGGTTAAGGTTTTATTATGCATTAGTGACATACACTTTTGTGTATATAGATTACGTTACGACAGCCCATCGTCGTCGTGGATAAAGTTGAAAAAAGTACGAACCACGTGTCTGTAGTGTTTAGTTAAAATATATAAAAAAAAGCCCATCTTCGTCTTCTATATATCAAATATATTTACAGCTTTAAGCTGTATCCCTCATATAGTAGAGTAGGCAGAGGGAACCTGGAAAGTTAATGTTAAGACATTCAGTCTCCCTTAGGACATTTTAATTTTTCTCGTTCTGCCGTATTCTGGAGGCATTGCGTATTAAGTGGCGGCTTTGGCTTTGGATTTGCGAGAAAATGAAAATATACAATATATCATTTCCTCGAGTGGGAATCGAGCCCTAAACCTGTCGCGTTTACAGTTGCATTGCTTGTGAACCTGCGCCACCACGAGCCCCACATTTACAAAAATAAAAAATTATAATAAGCAAATAAAGTAAAGAGTTAAAACACCGCGTTTTTGATGTAAGACCTGATTGGAGCCAATAAAAAAAATTATGAATAGTTGAAGACGACGCCACATTATGTCTCACCCACACCGCAAGAATTATTTCCATTTTCTCCATCTGATTGAATTGATGAAGTTAAAATGACATATTGCACGATGGATAACCAAACCGAACGCAGTACTTTCTTATTATTATGTATATTATTATCAATTTCAATAAATTATTATGTATATTATTATCAATTTCAGCTGTTTACTGTAATCTGAGTCCATCAGCATCCATCAGCTTTTTTTTCTACATGTGAGAATTTTTAAAATACAAAATATAAATAAATTTCACATGACAGCATCTGTTATTGAAGCAAATATTCTGACGACCCAACCGTCGTTAGATCAATTATTTATTTCCGTCTCATGTACATTTCTACCCTAACTTGGGTCCACCATATTTTATACAGGTATTTCAAAACGTAGTCAGAAATTGACTTTTTTCGTGATTATTTAAGTGAATAAGGATATGACATGTACTTTCGTTTGTTTAAAGGGTTCTTGTAATTTGGCAAAGTAAAAATATGCATATATAGTTACATGCAATCTTACTTTTATTAAATATATTTACTTTGTAGATATTTTATAATAAACATGACAACATACACAATTAGGCATCATAATGGGCAAGTGTGTGTCAGTGTACTTTGGTTTTTGCCACCTAGCGTCTGTAAAACGGAGAGTGGAGAACGGAGTATCTCAGCGTTAGATAATCTACACCTTTTTAAATGTGCAAGTAGCAACAAAGCATAGCAGGATAGACAGAAGAGAGATTAAGACCCTTGTAAAAATAAGGGGGTGCACTATATAAATATCTTTATATTATATTTAGAAATGTTATCTCATTTTTATAGAATACAATATACTCATTGTGTCGCAGTGGTTTGTTATATAAACACAAATTTCTTATTTTCTGTCATAATACTACTATATTTTTGTAGCGCGGCGTTTAGTGTTTTAGCTAGAAACTAGTTTGCGCCCACAACTTCATTTGCGTAAACTTTATGACGTGAACTCTTGATTTATAACGTGAAAATCTGTACGAAATTATTAATTAATTGATTAAGCTGACCTGTCTCACGGTGGAAGTCCTCATCTTTTTTCTTTTCCTTCTTTTGAGTAGAAGCTTGAGCGGAATCGCTTGTACTGGATGCTGTAACATCTGGAGCCTGGACGCCGCCTGTCGCAGTATTCGATGCAGATGAAAAAGCATCTGATGGACTAGTCACAGATGTTACTGCCCCTGACGATCCTGTTGCCCCTGATATTCCTGTCCCTGATGGAGCTGTTTCTGACGAGCCACTCCCAGTTGGACTGACTTCTAAAGAATCAGAACTTACTTTGATCTCTGATACAGAACTGGTCTCTTGACTAGAATCAGCTGTAGTATTAGGTATAGGAGTAGTCTTAATCTTGAACTTGCGTTTGTTTTGTCGTTTTTTGGCATAAAATAATGTAGGTTCGCCTTCTTTAGAGTCATCGGCGGGAACGAGCGATATTCTTACGTTGTCTTCATCGGGAGATGAATATCTTGAAGAGAACCTTACAGGAGAATCTGCTTTGTATTTACTTGTTTTTGCAGTCGTAGTGTCGTATTCTTCATCACTTACTGTATATAAATTGGGGTTTCTAAATACAGAAAGCTTTCCAGTGGCTACAGTTTTGGTTTTTCTAGGCGTTGTTTTAATATGTTTTCTTGGTGGTGTTGGTGTTGTGGTTGTTGTGGTAGTTAAAGATTTGTATGGGCGACTCTCATATTTATTTCTATATACAGGTCCTTCATCTTCCTCTGAAGAATCTTCGTCAGTTATTTTCTTCCACTTAGATCCAGTATGAGCATATTTATCATAATCGTCTTCTCTTTTGTTACCTGTTCTTTCTAATTCTCTTTCTAAATCGTCTTTAAATATTTCTTCTTCTTTTATTTTTTCTGATATACTCTGTTGTTCTTTTGCATGCCTTTGCTTAAGTTCGTCGACACTGTTAAGTATTTTTGCTTTTTTTGCCTCATTTCTGCGCTGTTCTTCAGTTTTTTCTGTCTCTTCTTTTTCTTTTTCTACAATATCTTCTTCATCATCACTTTCATCCTTTTCCGTCTCATCAGCCTTAGGTTCTTTATTTGATTTATTTGTTTCTTGCTTATCTTTACTCTCACTTTCTGTTCCTTCATCGCTTTCTTCAGCATTATCTTTTTCGTTGTCTTTCTTTTTATCTGTATCATTTACATTTTTTGAATCATCTTCTGTTATATCCTCCTGGTTATCATCATTTGTTAATGGATTTTCTAAATTATTTTTATTATCTGTAGATTTATTTTCTGATTGTATATCTTTACGTTTATGTTTTAGCTTATTTGGTTGTCGTCCACTTAATGCTCTTAGTATAGGATTGTCGCTTGGCTTTGTAATAATATTTACAATACCTTCTATATCTGATATATTAAATGGATTAATGGCCTTCTTATGATCAACAGTTTTAGCCGGTCTATTTAAATTGGACCATTCCTTTTTTTCGTAGTAATCACCGCTATCTCCTTGACTTTTATCCTCATAATCATCTCCTTCAGGCTCAATTGCTTTCAAAACGAAATTTGTAGGTAACGCTAACCTCTTCTTGGGTTTTGGTTTATTAACATCTATAAACTCACCCAATTCATCCCCATGTTTATTATGAAACGGCACCCAGTTCGGAAAAAAGCTATTATCTATTTCACGTTTTGTCACATTCGGTTTACCCCTCACACTCGACGCGTCGCAGTTAGACACGACAAATAACAAAATCCACATGGAAAACAACATTTTCATGTGAGAAAATTTTCATAATATCATAACTCAGAATGATGTTTTCAAACACGCCCGGTCACGGTCGGTGGTGACGGCGTCGCGGCACTGACTGTAGGCAATGCTTCGCCCGCTATTATTTATATAAACTGTTTTTTTAAACGATTCTCTTCGGTCCAAACAAATGATAGAACGGAGTAGCTATTGCAATACTGGCAACAGTCTTTTGTACACAAATCATCTAACGTTCTCGCTAATAATTATTTTTCAACACTACGCTACTGTTAACTTTTTCTTTTATCGTAAATTATAAATCAATTTTTCGCTCGCTTATTAAGAAGATGAAATCATTTAATTCAATAGTTTGAAAAACAATTTAAATTTAAAATGTCTCATAAAGCGTTTTTGCTTAAAAAACAAGAACCTATTATAAAAAAATGGGAAAAACTAATATTTGGTGATCCATTCCATAGAGCCTTCTTCTATGGCTATTCACCTCTGTTAACTCTGTTTTGATGATTAAAGATGATTGTCAAATAATTGCTGTTCAATAGAAATCAAACTATCCAAGGTTTAAGAAACTATTAAATTCGTGACATCTTTTTTGTGCATACAAATAAATAAAAGTAAATATAAAAAGAAGATTTTTAATGACTTTTTAGATTTCTAAGACAAGGTTCAACGTAATTTAAAACTTGAAGTATGACTATAGCATGTTACTTAGTGTCAACATATTCCGTTCTCCGCTATTTATCTAGATTCAGTACTATATAATGAAAGGTGAAACTCAACGTCGCGTCTTGCCAGAACGAGAAAAATTTAAAAAAAATTAACTGTCTGGACAAATTGACTGAAAGAAGAGAAAAAAATACCATTTCAATTAAATAAAATATTTGTTAATATTTGTTATTTGTATTGAATTATCCACCGTTATCCACCCACAATAAATCAAATTAAATTAAATCAGCTTAACGCTGTATCCCGCACACAGCAGGATAGGCAGAGGGGACCTAGCGTTAACACAATCCGTTCATCACTTTCCGCCGAATTCTGGAGGCGTTGCGTGTTGAGTGGCGGAACTCAACGCCGCGCTTTGCCTCGACACCAGAGCGAAGAAATGAAAATATAAATGTACATAAATATTTCATTTCCGCGTGTGGGGAGGCCACGACTGGTCTTTCACCTACCTTGCTTTATATAATTAAACATTAATTAACAAAGAATCTTTTAAATATTCCTACGCTCTCCGAACCGGAGTTGAAGCTTTTATTAAAGTATTATCACTGTTCCACATAAAACATATTATGTCAATACTCAGTAAGCGTTAAAAATAAAAGTGATTGACCGAACTCTTGTAATGGATTCTTTACATTTATTTCAGCTTCATTTACTATTAAATTTAACCTATTAATGTTGTTTCATTTTACTTTTATCACTAAGTATTCATCTAATTGGTTGACTAAAACACAATGCTTAATGGTGGTGGAGAAAACAAACATTTTTTTACAATAAATCAATCTTTTTAATGACAGGGTCTACCACCTATCTATTTCTGCACCCATACGTCATTTGCTCAGTTCCCGAGACATTGATCGAACTCACAACTGGTGCGTTTACAGTCAGAGTTGTACCGCTGTTCCACTGTGTCACAGTGGACTCAGTAATACGTACATAAGTATTATTAAATTAAGAAGGGGCATGTCCTAAACATAAAGAAGATAATTTCAAAATGATTACTAAACAATACTGAACTTATTTTATCTAGAGCAATCTACACAAAATGACCACAATAAATATTTCTTACATAATTTAAATAAAAGTAATAATCAATTTAAAATAAAATGTCAGTTCTATGAAAATTAAATGTAAAACTGGTTTTGCGTAACGACGATCGCTTCTTACTAACGTTGACTGTAAAATACGTAAATTTTATTTTTTTTAATACGAATACAATTATGAAAAGAAAAGATTTTTTTTTGTAAGCCAAAACGTTTGTTGGTTCCAACTAATTTTTTTTTATTTCTCAATTTATTGGTAAGAAATCATAATACCGCCAAACTTTGTTTAACCATCTTAGGAAGAAAATTATAATTAAAAACATTTTCAAGAGTAAAACTTACAAACTTCATGCACCTTTACATAATATACTCATTGTTCATAATCGACGACAGCAGTATTAAACAACATTAAAACAGTATAAAAAAAGCATTCATTGTAAGTCGACGGACGTTTTAGGTTCGATATAAAACAAGTGACAAGTATTTTACCAAGACGAGGAAGTGATTTGGATTGAGGGTTTTTAAAATTTTTGAAGAGTATAAAAATTTTACCGTAGTGGCAATATTTATGTTTTCTATAAATAATTTTCTAACTCCAACGTAATAAACACTTTTAATTTATATTATTTTATTAGTGTAATACACAAAAAGTATAATTTTGTTCCTTCACGCTGCATTCTGCAAATGCGTATGGGTGCAGAAATAGATAGGTAAGCAAAGGGAATCTGAGAGGCTAATATTAAAACCAGATACCAGTACCAGTGAGTGAGTGAGTGGGAATGGAACCCAGAACGAGATGCGTTTGCAGACGCACGCTTGTCCTCTTGCGTCACGAATGGCCTGGTGAACTAAATATAAAATTCTATATCAATTTCAAATCTCAGCAACATATTTTCTTGAAATACGAACGGACGATTGCTTCAGGCGCATCTTTACAGTTCGTATATAACTTGTGAGACATTAAATAAAAAGATTGAGACTGAACAAATAATACTGTATTCTATAAAGAAAATGATTAACCACATATAAAATTATGTATGTATATACTAATATTATAAGGCTGAATGAAGTCTTTGTTTAGTTGAAAGCGCTAATTTCAAGAACTATTTCAGTTCAAACTGGAAAAAAAATTGTAAAGGATTTTATCGAAAAAAACAATATATAGGCTATATTACATACCGTCTTTAAAGCCCACTGTACCTGCGGTGAAAGTATCATATTATACAGAACTCTTAGTTATTTTCTTATTCTCACCACGCGGGCGAAGCCGCATATAAAAACTAGTTACATATATTATAATGTTTGATTAATTTAAGATTAATTTTATTCTTTTCCTGTTCAGATGAAGGTATGATAAAAATAGGTTTTGGTTTCCGCTACTGATGCTATAATGTCTCTATTGCATGAGGACTATTATAGGAGATGCTATTAAACTAAAAAATATATAAGTAGTGTCAGTACATTTTTTTAAAATTTTATATTCAAAATTATTGAACAATATACTAGTTATTATTATTTTCTTAATGCAATTATTAAATGAATGAAGTCGAAATAATAATACAATGAACTAAAAAAATAATAATGTATATACATTGTAACTTAAAATTGGTAATCAAATTTGATAGATTGTTGTATATCCCGTATGGTCTAGTGGCTAGGATACCTGGCTTTCACCCAGGAGGCTCGGGTTCGATTCCCGGTACGGGAAAGTACATTTTTGTTTTTTTTTTATTGCAATTGTATCTTTTCCTTATGAAGTTTTAAGAATTAAAATGTCATTAAGTAGTATAGACAACCAGTGTCAAGACTCTTCGTTTCCACCTTCCGCCAAATTCTCAAGGCATTGCGTGTTGAAGCTCTACGCCGTGTTTCATCTAGTTGCTGGAGCGAAGAAAAGGGATTCATCATTATTTATTCGTTCTGCTAACAAGACAAATCGTGGCGTTGAGTTCCGCTCAACACGCAATGTTCCGAAATTGAGCGAAAAGTGGGAAACGAAGAACCATAACACTAGGTTTCCTCTGCTTATCCCGCTATATTCGGGATAACGAGAAGCTAAAAAAAGATGTATTTATTGTAAAACAATTTTTCGCTATCTAGTAGCTATGTACATTTCAGCAATGGTTTTTTTAAATTGTTGTGCGTTCGATCCCCACTTGAGGAGATAAAATATTCACTTAAATTTATATTTTCATTTC
>DWAO01003750.1:0-13715 GCA_018230605.1 Heliconius congener
TCTGTGTATACAAAACAGAATATGAAAAAAATACTGGGCGCCTCTTTGTTGATTGCTTTTTCAATTCTTACCTTCACATGATCGTCATCAGTATCAGATATTTTATCTATGGATAGGTCACTTAAATCGTTGCTCAAATTACCAATCTCATCTTGGTCACTAAATTTACTAAGTCCATTGTTTCTTTTAAATCTATTGTTACAAACTTTATAAGGCGTGGATGTCAAGTAAGTGCGATCTAAATCATACGATGAACTACTTGGATATCCACTTAATGGAGTGTAACTTCGATAAGGTGCTATAGTGGTAGTGCAGTATTTCTTATGAGAAGACCATAAATTTCTCAGTTTTCTCATAAGTTCAGAGTTTCTGCAAAGTAACTGTGTTTTTTCCATTCTGAAAGAAAGTGTTTTTTGTGAACGAGCGTTATACTAAAGTGTAGTGAAAAGTAGTCAACTGCCTTCGATCATCAAATTCTAATTATTGTTTAGAAAATGTATGATGGAAATGTTTTATTTAAAATAAAAATATGAAATTTCATATTCGTCTTATTAAAACTTAAAATTTAATGGCAGTTGCCTAAATCGAGAAATCGAGAAAAGTGTAGCTTACATTGAGATTAAATTTTGATCATTTAAGTTAAACGTTTATTAAATTTTATTATTGCTATCATTACCCATTTATTTATACAATAATTGTGTCATAATTAAAATAATAATAATAATAGTATTTATAGATATACATATTGCACGATTGTCATTAAATTTAAATATTGCACTAATGTGTTACGAAGATTATAAAACTTAATTTCTTATTTATTTTGTTTAGAAAAAGCGACACAGCACGTAAAGCGGTCTTAAGCTACTTGCAAAATTACGAAAAAGGAAAAGCGCTCATTAATTCTCTTTTTTGTGATCATTTATCAATTGATTTGGTTCAACTTCTACGGATTCTTTATCAGTACTACAAGAAGTTGGTTTTGTTGCATCAATATTTAACCTATCATTAGGTTCTGAAACCTTAGGTTCAATAGTAATTTCCATGTCATTTACTTCTATTTCATCTTTTACGTTTGTTATATTGTCACCATTTTCACATTTATTTTCTATATTGTGCATTTCTACAGCATCAACACTATTTTTTCTGTCAGAAACGTTAATATTTTGACTAGTATCATCGATAACTTCTAGAGACTCGCTTAAAACGCGAATATTACTATCTGTGACTTCCATACTAATATTATTTTTAACACCCTTATTCCTATCTGGAGATGTACATATAATTTCATCGACATGCACTTCACGTTTCTTTTTTTCCTTTTTCCTTGGCTTAGGGACTAGTTTTACACTGATATCAACTTTGATTGGCTCCTTTTTCTCCCGTAAAAAGGGCTGTTGAATCATCAGGGGTAGATTGTATATTTTTTCACCGTTAACATTTATGAGATCCTGATTTGTCGTTAATGGCCCAACAACAATTGGATAGTTATTCGACGAATCGGACTCTTTTACGCGGCGTTTGGATCTGTGGCTCGGTAATGGAGTGTCTTGGGTTCTTGTTCCGTCGCGCTGTGTTCTCATTGGTTCGTTCCGCATTCTGCCTGTCACCAATAAAAACACAGCACGACGTTAGGAAATCAACTATTTTTCATCCAATTTGTGACCAACACGAAAAAAGCATATTTAAACATATTTTGTGTAAAATTTACTTCGACAAATACTAGAATTGTGTATTTTTTAAACCTTAAAAATATTTTTGTGTGATATCTATTTCTATTTGTTTAGATATTTTATTTTTAACTTCTACTATAGATCTTATTATAAAAGTGGTCTTTATCTGCGGTTTCCCGTTGATCACGTTAAGTACTTTGAAAATGGGTAATGATTACAATTTTAATAAAAAATATAATATGTGGCTACAAAAATGTAAAGTTATGTCAAGCATAAAATTTTCCATATTTGAAAATAATTCGTACTTGTGCCTACGATTTGCGTCGTCTAGCTTGTTTGTAAGCAAACGACATTCACTGGAGAGTTTCTCCATCAGACTGTTTTGTGATTGTATCATTGACTCCAATTCAGCCACGGTTTTAGCTGTGGAACCAAATTTATCCACTATATTCTTATTTTTCCTAATATGTTACTAATAAATCTGTTTTATTAATATAAGGTATTTAATTAAATTAATGATGTTAAAATATGGTAAATATATTAATGAAGTTTACAATTGTCATTCAAGAATTAATAAAAAATAACTAGAAACAATCTAATAAGGTATAATTTTACCAAACAATCTGATGAATAAACTATTGAAGTTAAGAAAGAAGCCCTTTCAACTAGATAACCATGCAAGCACATAATGAAAGGGTAAAATATAAATGTTTTGAAGTGTAAAGAGATCGATGAACATTAATTAAAAGTTTCTTTCAAAACATCAATAGTTTACCCATTTGATGATCGATCGATCGATGGATACAACATTCAAAAGACAAAGTATTATAAAGTAAATGTAAGTTACTGTTTTTATGCAGAATTGTATCGGAAAATTTCACCTACCATGTTTATTTTCCATGGATTCCAGCATAGTAGATAGCTCTTTCTCCTTTTTATTCTTCTCTGGTGATATCGGGGTCAGGTTTTTCATATTAAGCTGTGGAAAGAAAATCACATTATTGCTTATATTTTGCCAATTATATTCAATCTAATCTAGCTACGCTTAAAACGTTCAAAACGTAAAACGTATGAATTCGAAGGCTTTTTATGTTCTAAAATGATTAGTAAAAAATTCTATAAGTGAATATCATTTCATACCTCTTTCTCTAAATTAGAAATTTGCTCTGAAAGGCGCAAATTCTCTCGACGAGAATGAACTAAATCAGCATCAGCTCGATCCAAGCGTTGACGTAGAGACTGAATCTAAAAAAATGCCATGATTTAATAAATTTTAGAAAAACGTAAATTAAACTTGAAATGCACATTTTGAAAAAGCACTCGTTAAACGGTATTGTTAATAATTTAACAGATTGGTATGATTTATAAATTTTGAACGGCAAATAAAAGAGATAATTATATATTATATAGCATCCACACATTGAAAATGTAAATCGATCTGTGTTTTAATGAATTTACTTACTTCAGAATTTAAACGATTAGTTTCGTGTTTAGATTGTCGTTGTTGTCTTTCCATAGCAAGTCTTGCACTTGCTAGTTCTTCCTCTAAAGATGCTTTTTCAGCATGAGCTTGAGCCAAATCAGCTTGTAGAGATGCTGAAGTATATATTAAGTTAATAAAATATGAGTAATTATCATAATAAAACGTTCACAACAAGAAAATCTTGTTAAGCCATGTGGGCCTAAATTCTGCGGTGCAATTAGTTTTTGCTATCCTTACTAAGATAACCAGGGTCGCAATATAATACATATTTTTTGCTTTTAAACAACTTTTTGTTTATTTGATTACTTTTATCTTAACATAAATAAAATAAAAAAAGGTAAACAGGAAGGGCAAATACAACTCTTCTTTTGCAGCAATTCTTAATTAACCTTATATATTGATATTCATAACATAATATTTTATAAATTTTGTATGTACATACAAGATTTATTCTTCAGTTCCATTTTAAGTTCCTCGACAGCTGCATTCTTCATAGAGAGTTCTCGTTTCAATTCGTTTTCCTCACGGCGTTGGCGCTCTAACTCTAACTACGTAAATAATTTGAAAACAGGTTAAAAACGACTTTATGTAATATTAATACTGTATACGATTACTAGAAAATATTGAACGCTATTTTACTGGCATTTGACTATAAACAGAATTGTTGTGGTTTCGGGCCCCACTTGAGGGATCGAATTGTTTTTATAACCACGATTTCGAAACAAGACGAAGCGTGGCGTAGAGTTCTGCGATTCAACATGCAACGTTTCAAGAATTGTGCGGTGTGTGGGGTTCAGAGTCAGATCAGTCTTTTTTAGTACCTACTTTTTTGACTTAATACGAGATACAGGGTGTAGCTAAAAAAATACCTGTAGTTTTGCTACGTTATCATATTGAGCAGCCAAATCATGTTGGAGCTCATCAAAATGTGCATTGTATCTCTGTTCCGCTGCACTGCGCTCCTGTATCGCGCGACGAGCGCCTTCACCTGCTAGCTCACGGACTTTGCTTCTTTCTTTAGTTAGATCATCCTGTCATAGCAATATAAATTAATAATTATATGATATAGCAGGTATAAGTACATATGTATAAGAAGTAAATAAAATATTTCATTTGTTATTAATTATTCTTTATGATTCTTTTAAATAATATAATTATTTAAATACTAAGCAATAAACATTTTTTGATTTCTTTTACAACTGTTTTTACTATGTAGAATATATGATAACTCAAATGTTAAAAAATGAAATAGTAAATATTGTTACGCAAGTTATATTTTGATATAATATGCAGTTACTTTCAAACGACACCAGTCGTGGCGCAGGGACACAAAGTGTGACTTTAAAATCGACTGGTTTTAAGTTCAATCCCCACTTGAAGAAATGAAATTTTCTTTCTGGTTTCGAGACAAAACGCGACGTTGAGTTGCGCCACTCAGCGCGCAATGCTGCGAAAGAATTCGGCGAAAAGTGAGGTATGGAGTGTCTTAACACAATGTTCCCTCTGCCTTACCCTGCTGTGTACGTGACACAGCTGATTGAAGCTGATTTGATTTTATTTACCTTCAAACGACGTATTTCTAGCTCTAAATTATTTCTTTCTTCACGTAGCTGTTGCTCTACTGCATCTGACCCTCGCTTATAGCGGTTTTCAATGTCACCATCCTTTTGTTCCAAATTCAGCTTTAATTTAGATATTTGTGATTCCAAAGTCGATTTATCCCTAGAAAATGTTCGGTAGATATATTACTACAGTTTTATGTAGAGGACATTAGCTAAAGCCACTCCATATTAGATGGTTGTGGGCTGGTAGATGAATTATTTTCCTTTTTACTGCCGTAGGTAAGACAAAATATACAAATAATAAGACAAAATATATAATTCAGTTACGCCATTAAACACGAGCACGCATACGCTTCCATTGGGGCGGGAAGTGGAGAGCTGAATGTCTTGACAGTTAGGCTCCTCCTGCCCACTCTGCTGAATACACCGTAAAGCTCTTTATTTTTAAATATTACCTTTGCAAATTGTCAATTTGCCGTTTAAATCCATCAAGACAAGTAGAGTCGACCAAACCATTGGCTAGTTTGCGTTTGTTCTCATTGTTTTCATCCTAAAAGTTAAACATATGTATATGTTTGAAACGTGAAAAAAATTATATTTAATGCTAAAAAGAGTTATATAGACATTGTATGTAAAAAAGGTACCTGCACTTTCTTCAGATCTATCTTAGCTTGTGTCAACTGAGCTTCTAGTTCAGCGATACGTGACTCAAAAACGATGTTTGGTCCTTCGAGCCTGGTGGAACGGGATTTTACTCGGCGAGTTTTCGAGGGTGATATCTACATAGAAAAGGATTACATTTAAATTACTTATTAGACGAATATTATTAATATTAAATTAACAAAATATTTCTTAAATGTTTTTTTTTTAAAGATTCATTTTTAGATGCATTCTATCTAGGTTCTATGTATTGATATGTACTCTCCGCTCGTTAAGAATTTACACTAATTCAAACAGAATTATAATCACAAAAGACTAATTTAATGAAAAAAGAAACAATATTCCTATAAATCTAAAATAGTAAAAGTTGAATGAACCTTATTATCACTATCTATTCCAGTGCTATCTCCAATATCGTCGAGTTCGTCAGTTTCGGAGCCAGCGTTGTACGTATGGAACATTCGAGAAATGAGTTTGTTCTTCTGAGCCTCGTGCAGATGTTCGTTTTCAGATATAACTTCTTTCACTTTACCAAGTAGGTTATTGAGTTCATCCTAAAATAATAATAGTGGTAGGTATAATTTCTAATATATACATGTTTTTAAAACTAACACCTTACTTCTTCTTCTCTTCTTAATGTTGTTATTATTTAATAAAATTATATCTTAAATGGCAATATTCTTTGTCCAAAAGACTAGAGCAAATTGAATTAAAGTAACATTCCAGCCAAGACAATTATTTCGAATTAAAGTTTAAATATAAAAAATAACTAATGAGTCTTTCACTCACACACTTTATGGTTATTTCAAATATATTGCATTAAACAATCTGTTAATATTCTGTCTGAATTGTATTTTTTTTTAATGTTCATATATTATACTATTTAATCAAAGTTCCTAATTTCTACTCACTCTCTGGTACCAAGATTTAGCACCTTTTAAGGTAGTATGTTTTGTAAAGCTTACCCTACAGTACTGGCTTTCGCGTTCAAGCTGTTCGATATATTCTTCTTGTTTTTGAATGAAATTGACTACATCTGGATTCGTTCCACCAGTGAGATCGGCAGATGCGGCAGGTGGTGCTTATAATATAAACGGAATAATTAAAAAAAAACTAGAAAAATTTAAGCGCATTGGTTGCCTTCTTATACTAGTTTCATTTTATTCATCGGATTCAAACCCTAGTGAAAAATTTTAAGCAAATTCCTTTAGATTTTTTTTAATATTTAATTTTCTCATATAGGAGGAAATATTACATCATAAATATACAAATTTTTTTAAGAGAAATAAATAATATACTTACCAGTGTTAACGCTAGGATTCACATTAGCAGTAGGTTGCAAAGGAGAGTAATTGTTCAGACTGTCCGCATACAACGTAGCGTATTTAGCAGTGAGTCTCGGCCGGGGCTTGTATTCGGAGAGCGTGTTGTACGTATTTGAATATTTCTTGTCAATATCTCCGTCAGATTCGTCGAGGTTTTTAATTGACGCTGTTCCGCCATAACTGCGAACCTATATGTAAATTATTTTTATTATTCACTTGAGAAAATAAATTGCGGTAAGTGGGGATAATGGGGAAGTTTCTAGACACTAGGTTGCTTCTTCCTATCCAGCTCATGCGGAATACAGCGCAAAAATAAAACAAAAAGATTAAACTAGAATATAATGTCACAGTACTCCGACCTTCACTTTGCATCCGAATTAAAGACACAGTAAGTGAAGAAAATCTATGCTCCATTATGTCTTATCAGAGTTGCCAAATGAAAATAATTTATAAATCTTTTAAACATTTTTAAAGTGTTATTCCACGCTTAGGATGCCGCGCTACGTTCAAATAAGTAATTTATAAATCATCATTCTTCCGAGTAAGAATCGAACCCAGAACCATCGTGCTTAGATACTGATGCTGTTCCACCGCACCACTACTGTACTAATCACACAGTATCTAATCACTTACGTGTAAGTACGAAGTATTCAAATCATATAGAAATACTTAGATAAAAAACTTTTATTAATAATATATATCTAGCATTTTTTAATAAAACTTGTAGTTTAAAAGTTCTATATGGGCTTTCAATAATTTGATTGAGCTTAAAAGTATTTTTTAGTAACAATATTAAATAACTTACACTTGGTGCGCTATTTCCAGACAAAAAGTATCTAAGCTTCGAAACAGCCTCCTTATACGCCATCTCTGTATAGTCCGGCACTCTCTTCATCCCGTATTCATTCATCCTGACCGGCCTCCTATACAGGTAAAACGGACGATCCATAACTAAAACTTATTTCGTACTTTTATTAAATTAAATAACAATTAAAATATAATTTAATTTCGTAATATTTTATTAAATTCATTGTTAAAACAAGCAACGCCGTAGGCGTAAGGCGTACGTAATTAGAGATTGGTTATTTTTTTTATATTTTCGTGCGATTCGTTCGGAGCGTTGGAGGCGAGTGCTTTGTCCATTTTGCGGTATATCGATTCTGCGGTTGCCATGGCGACGGTTGTCATGATAAACAAGAGCTTAGATACTATGCAGATATTATATTTAAGAGTTGATAAGGTTTGATAATTAAATATCCTTAACCCTTTATTAATATTGAATTGTTAAAGATAGTATACGTTTATTAAATAAAATCCGTCAAGAGCGAGTCGAAACCGCTCATTGAGAGTAGGTACCATTTAAATTTCATGGCAATTAATAAATTATTAAATTTTAATTAATAAATTTTGTAAGGATATTTTTTGTTTTGGGTACTATTAAACACAAAATAAAAAAGAAAATCTTTCGCAAAATATTTTATTTACGAATGATTTATTGCTTTTAACTTACCTTTAACCTTATTCTTCGTACATACTTATCTGCCCATACATATGTACATTTTTACCATAGTATCACAAAAATTAGCATCTTCTTAAATACGATTTAAAAAAGTGTAATGTAAAAAATAAAATAACATAATATAGACGGAAAAGAAAAAAGTTAAGGCCAGTCGCGGTGGACGGGCACAATCGTGTGAAAAATTCCCACACGAAGAAATGAATTATTTAATATTTTCTTTTCTTCACTGTGGTGTATCCATCTACCTACCCCGTTACCTACTATTTTTTTCAGCATGAAGCTAAAAAAATCTAAAAATACGCAATAAAATCGATACCTTATTTTTGACTTCTTCAATTTCCCGTTCATTTCCTTGTCCGATCCCAAGCTAGAGCCGCTCTTTCTGAAACCTGGCTTCTTGTTTAAGAAACTAGTCGAGCCCATGCCTTGCAGTGCGACAGCAACTCACACCACCGTCCAGATAGTTTACCAATCAAATACTTCTTTATTTTTGGAAAAACGAACATGAATATACCTTGAAATAATAATATATATCTTTCTGTAAATATTAAAAGCTTGCTATTTAAGTAAAAACACGGGAAAATCTAATAAAGGTAAGTATAAATATGGGCTGTCGGTAGCTATTTGTATTTATTCTAGACAACATAAAGATAAAGTGATATAAAATATATACATATATGTACAACTTAATACATATAAAAATTAAAAAATTCTACATATCGCCGATTCTTTTTGATAGATCTTTTTGATAGATATATTGTAGCATATAGGAGACTCAATAAAAAGTAGTAAACAGTCTCTCCGCATACATAAATATTTAACGTTTTTTTGTACTAAATATTAAAAAATAAAAACAAGTCTTTAAAGGAGTGGCAAGGAAAACCTTCAATCACTAAAACAGTAAGTAAAATAAAGATACCTTTAGTTTAGTTATGATTAGTATATTATATTCGAAAACATTTCAATTCCAGTGTATATTTGGAAACCCGAATGACGTCCGCGATTTGTAAAATTCAAATAAGCTTTGTACGTTTCGTTTCGTCAGCCAAATAACGAAATGGTTGTAAGATTTCCTGTGTCTGTCCCTGTCTCGCTGACGGGAAATTGTATTGGTTTTGCTTTAAACCTAGTTTCCCCGGGAAGATTAGGCTAGGAGCCAGTAGGTTATTTGACGGTCTTACTGTTATTATTGTATTGCAGAATATTATTGGTTTTAGTTGATTGGGTTTTCATATTTACGCTACATATCCACTACAATTTGAATATTTTATATAATCATAAAATTGTAAGTGCGTGTGTTTTTTTATGTCAAATAAATGAGCTTCGTATCTGTATTTACGGACATAGTGTACTTTGAAAATGGCAATACGTGCATATTATAAAATAATTCACTTTTAATATATTTATTATATAATTTTTTAACATTAACTAAAATCAGAGTCCAGTCAAGATAAGTCTTTAATAGTTTTGTGTCTTTTATGTATCCATAATTAATTGATATTTTTAGTTCTATAAAGTAAATTAGTTTTATGTTACTCCACTTATATAAATGTATATTTTTTTATTTCTTATTACCTATAAACTTTAAGCTTTACCTCCTATACTACGTGACAGGCGGTGTCTCGCGTGCATCGCGAAGACATTATGGGTTTCGAGGGAAAATACGTTCTCGATCACGCGACGTCTTTCACTGAACAATGTTGAATAGACAAGTTATTACTATGAAAATGGAAAAATATAATCAACCCAGTTATTTCTTTTTACCATAAATGAAAATTAAAGCTGTTTTGTTTTATATTAAATCAATTTTAGATATTTTTTTAATGAAGTAAATTGATATCATGACGCAGTAGACATCTTTCTTTGCACAGATCGAAATACGAGTTAATAATTAGTGTACCTACGGTTTATTTAACTATATGATATTCAAATAAACGATAAGTACGTGTCCACAACAAGCACACTTTTTCCCGCGTAAAATCCGATCCCGATCCTAAATTTCGATGTTTTTAAAAGCTAAAGATTCAGCTAATTCAGTAAAACAGTTGTATAAAATAACTGTTATAGCAATTAGCAAATTTGTCGATTTGCTAATTATGAATAGATAATTATGAATCGATTGTAATCAAATAAACTTTATATGTTAACGGAAGCTTTCCAAAATCCAATAATGAAAACCATTTAAATCGGTTACGCCAATTCTGAGATATGGATAACAAACGCACAGACAAACAGACACATATTTTAAAAATCATTGTTTTCGGTACTACAATATTAATAAACTAACTAGTCTCTAATAACGCAAATATGTTTTCATACTTAAATGGTTTAAGATTTATTTGCATATTACAATTTAATATATAGTACCTACAGCTATAAAGTCTTTTCAATGCAACAATATTTCAGGGCAGACATTCCACGCGGTGCTGAGCCGCTCCTGGCACTCGCGTGTTTACAACTACTAAGTAATACCTATATTTTTGCTTTAATACCTATACTAGCCCTATATTTCTGTTTTACTCATATTTTGTTGTCATTTGGTTGATAGAATGATGGGTAATTGGATTTCTTGAAATGTGGGATTTTGTGATTTGAATAGGTTTCGATTGTTTTGCTTTATATTAGGTGTATGTTAGCTGAAACGTTGTTATGTTTTAAGACATGAATAGGTATGTTTAATTTATGTTTATTTTCTAGGCTTAGCTATTTAATTTAGACTTACGCTATATGGTGTATATATTTTTTTTCATCTTCACGCTGTATCCCGCACACAGCAGAGTAGACAGAGGGATCCTGGTGCTAAGACACTCCGTTCCCCACTTTCAGCTGAATACTGGAGGCATTGCGTGTTAGGTGGCGGAACTCAATGCCGCGCTTAGCCTCCACCACCACCACAACACCGGAACGAAGAAATAAAAATATAAATTTAAATAAATACTTCATCTCCTCGAGTGGGGATCAAACCCACAACCAGTCGATTTTACAGTCACACTTTGTACCTCTGCGCCACGACTGGCCTCTTACTCAAATAATACCCTAGGTAGAGTTGAAGACATTCGGTTCTCTACTTTTTCTTCGAATTCGAGACATTGCGAGTTGAGTGGCCGAACTCAAGTCTTGTCAGAGGATTGAGCAGAGAAGTGAAAATGATATACTACCCGAGTGGGAATCGAACTTACAGTCATCATCAAGTTTGATTGTTCCTAATTACTTAAAATTTCATGTCCTTAATTAATGCCGTAAAAGCAATACTCTAACACCAATAGGTACACCATATTTAATTTTCTGATCATTAAAAAAAACGAGGAAAATAAAAGGATTATTATGAAAAATCATTTTATTATTATCAAAGACTACCTCGATATGGGCAATATGCATTAGTAATACTTAATAGTAAACAATACTACTACTCTCTAAATAATGCGTTCTCGTTCACAACTTTAATTGTACGATGTTCATTAATTTATTATAGGTATTTACGAATAAATTATAGCTGTCAATGTCAAATTGATCTGCACTTTTTTTTTATTGAAAATATAGTTTGAGAACAGGTTTTATAAAGTTTTATTCGTAAATTCATATTATAACAATATATTTTTGAACTTTAAGGCGTGAGTACATACAAAATATATTGTGTATGCTTATCTACATATTGTTTATAAAAAAGTACAAAGCGTGATTAGTAGTGATGTTTCTAGACCATTATTCAACCGAGTATCTTTAGTGCTAATTGTTGAAAAATTGTAATTTTTACTGTAATGTTAAGAATAAGTATTGGAGTTAAGTATTTTACAATGAATATAAATAATATGTAGATAAGTAACTAATAAGGCCCGTTTTTAAAACGTCTAAAATTTATTATAAAAATTACAAAATATTGAGATTATTGATAAAGGTTTGTATAGTGTATATTATAAAGGTTATTTTAATAAAATTGCTTACAATCACGTGATTAAGTAGAGTACAATATTTTGAGATTTCATTTTATCATAATGTTAGTATGTAAATTTATTTAAGGAGAAATTAATGCTTAAACTAACAGTCTCAACAAGTTAAGTATACGTGTCTTCAATGTGTGGCAAATTTAAAAAAATTTACTACCAACATTACAACTTTTTCTTTAAAAATATTTCAGCATCAAATAAAAGTGTCAAAAACTAAACGATATTAAGGCAGCGAATTTTATAATATATATTCAAAATGTTATACAAAGCTATTATTTAATAGTGTAATTTAATATTATTTTATTTTTACAGTTTTTTATTCTCTATTAATTACTTTATTAAAGGTCAAGGTAAAGGTCATTTACGTTATACGATTGACATATAATTAACAGATTTTTTTCACTTCATGACCATAGCTGGCAGTGATCGACATCGGAATGTAAAATAAATAAGAAAAAAAAGATTACAAAATCTGTTATTTTTCGTTTCACAAAACAAAATATAACCTAAAAAATAACATTTCTACTTTTTGGTGTTAGTAGCTACGAAAAACTTAAATAAAAATAATAAATACTTTTTTTTTCATTTCATTTCATTGCACAAAAAATACAATTTTTGTATATATAGAATTTAATGCTATTCACGATGGCACTTTCTGATAAATACATAGCAAAATAAGCATAATAACAAATCTTTATTTACATTAGTGCTACTGTAGACGTAGTGATTTTTTTTTTTTGGAAAAGAATATTATATTAAATTAATTTGTGTTATGTGAGCGAATGGAATTTTAAACGAAATATTTTATTATTTAAATTTTATTATTTTCAACGCCTATGAGTGCGAGTTTATATTTTGTGCACAGTGATGTATAACATACCGCCAAAATATTTATCTTGTCTATGGCACACGACATCAAAGCCTAAGAAGGTTTGACAGGAAAACAAATATTTACAATAATAATTAATTATTAACAATATTAAAAACTACAATATTGTCTGTGGATCCCGAAAAGCGGAGTAGAAAATCAGACGGATATTAAATGCAAAGGTAAGCTCACTGGAATTTATTGACAACCTGTTTCACCCAACTTCCTTTGGGATCATCGCTTTCGATATTGTCTTCATTATTACTTTTGTTTACAGATAAATTCGCTTTCGTAGTAATTGGAGAATTTTTAAGTTCTTTATTTTCACTAACGCTTCTTTCAAATGACGCAACTTTTGATGTAATCGACTTGGGTTTAGCAACTGACATTATTTTTTTATTTTGTACCGATTTAATTTGTCCTTTTGTCATTTGTTCTATCTCCAATCGCCTTTCAAGCACTGATTTTGATGTTGTGGGTTGTTCTAATGAAGTACGTTTACTTTCGACACTTGGTTTTACTTTACGAGTCGCTGAATCAAGGCTGGCTCTCTCAAAACTTAACCTCTTTAACTGTATTCCTTGCTTTGATAAATCTTCTTCAGTTGGTTTATTTGTTCCCGTCACCTCTTTATCAGGTTGTAATGCAACATTTTTAACTTTATCTTTCGGCGCTGGTGTCGAT
>DWAO01003751.1:0-13711 GCA_018230605.1 Heliconius congener
GTTAAGTAAATAATTTTGTGGTTTAAGCGGGCGAAGCCGCGAGCGGGTCGCTAGTTTACAATAAAATAAGTATTTTTAATTTGAACTAATTAAATGAATTATAAAAGCCACATCGAAATTTTTATACGCTTGTTACAACTTACTTGATGAGAACGTATGGCTTGAGTGGTCAGAGCGCCTGGTCGGTTTCCTGGAGGCGCGGATTCGAGTCCCGCTACGTTCAATTTTTTTATACATTTTCTAAATAAGTATTTTTCTTTCGTAAGTGCGGTATAACACTTAAAAAAAAAATATTGTCAATAATATTGAGTAGTATATGGTCATTATTGACCAATATTGTGTGTGTGGCTAGCCTTTGACAAATGACAGATCTGACCAATGACATTTCGAAGTTACCTGTTTAGTTGACAATAAGCATTTAGGCAAGTACCGAGTTATAAATTATTGCAATAAAAATATAAACGTAAATTTATAACTAACTTTTCAATGCTATGTAAGAGAATTTACCCATACATATTATCACACAACAAAGTACATTTTATTTATTTTAAAAACATAATAATGGCCAAAAGCTCTTTTGAATACGTAAAAAAGTTTGAACATGATGATACTCTTTTGCCTAATACTTGGATAGTAGTAAGATTGGATGGAAAATGTTTCCATAAATTTTCAGAAGAACACAACTTTCAAAAGCCTAATGACTTAAGGGCTTTGAGCTTGATGAATTACGCTGCTTTTAAAGTTTTGCATGAGTTTAATGACTTATTGATGGCTTTCGGTCAAAGCGACGAGTATTCTTTTATATTTAAGAAAAATTCTTCGCTTTATAAAAGACGAGCAGCTAAACTATTGACTACAATCAATAGCAAATTTTCTTCATCTTATGTTTTTTATTGGAATAAATTTTTTGATCAACAAGTTTTAAAATATCCACCAACTTTTGATGGGCGTATAGTTTTGTATCCTTCTGATGAAAATTTGATAGATTATTTAAAATGGAGACAAGCTGATGTCCACATTAACAATTTATACAACACTACTTTTTGGACGCTGATACTACAGGGTGGTTTGTCTCCAGTTCAGGTAAATAAACCAATAGTTATATGAATATAAGTATACAACTTAATATTACTTTGTGGACCTGTTTTGTTTTTTAATTTTGTTTTTATTTTAGGCAGAAAAAAGATTATGTGGGACAGTGTCTGCAGACAAAAATGAGATTTTATTTAAAGAGTTTAATATGAATTATAATGATGAGCCTAATATATTTAAAAGAGGCACTTTACTCTTAAGAAAAACGTTTTCAACTGAAAATTCAAAGAAGTCAATTATAGCGGATGTACATGATGATATGTTAAAAAATTCATATTGGAAAGAAAATAGTGCAATACTATGTTCAAAAGCAAATATTATGTTTGAAGGTACTACAACACACATTGTTTCAGAGCAAATAAATCATAAGAACAACAAAGTAGACAATAACTACCAATTTTAGGATCAAGTAAATAAAATATTGTTTACTATTTAATTTTTTTATTTAATCAAGAATCTATAATAAATTAAGATTTTACAATTAGCTGTGTTCCAATTGCAAATTCTTCATGTCTACAGGAAATAAAATAACACTGATCACAATTTCACTTCAAATACAGCATTCCAGAACATGTTTTAGGAATATTTACACAAATGAATAACAATTGTCATATATTTTAAAATTGTTTATGGCAAATAAAGTAGATAAATAACCATTAAGCAAATACTTGATTGCAATTTTTCCAAACAATTAAATAAATGAACATTATAACATATAAATCAAGTTAATGTCTTTGTGCAATATGGAAAATTAAAATAAGAATATGTAGCATATACTTAGAAAGATTTTAATATTTGATTAATAACATTTATTTGCAACAATTCAATACTGATATGGCCTGTATATAATCAAATCAAAACGGAATGTTTAGCTTAATCTGTAATACAGTTAAAATAAATTGAAATATTATCATTTACAATTACATATATTGTATTTTCTACTATATTTCTTATAGATATTCATTTGTTTATTGATAAATAATACATTTCATAAAATTTGAAAGTCAAGACCCAAATATATTTTGGCTACATATTTGCAAGTAAGCAATAAAATGGAACATTGTAGTAACAACAGTAATTTACATTGTATAACATTATTTACACAAGAAGAATAATATAGCTCTGTTTCGGAGTTGAACTTTTTAGAATATGGGAATGTAGTTGTCAATTTTAGCTCGGTGTTTCTGCGCAACACATTCACTAATCCATACAATGTTTCGGCACTCTTGTTCCTTAAGTTTGAGGTATGAGTAGAATACCCCAAAGTGGAATTGTTGCAAGAATGCATTAACATTTAAGGACACCTGCAAAGAGAAAAAAAATATTCATTTTTACATTCAGCAATAGCAGATTGCAGCTTGCAACTAAATGAAGCCATCTCAAATCTTCAAACCTATAAAGTAAAGATAATCCTGAGGAACTTCTCTTATCAAAAAACAGTATCTTTTGTAATACTTCTTTACATTATATGCATATGCCACTGGATGTGATAATATTGATGATAAATGAAATATGAAATATGAAAATTCATAACTATCATAATGCCCACATAGGGCAGATTGCAGGAAAAAGTCGAAATTTAAAAATATATATTTTAAGAAAATTGCTTAACACTATATAAGGGAGTGCCTAAATCTGTTATTAAGGCTTCTACATCCTTTTTTAGAGGTTTGTTTGTTTTGTAAATTGATTGACAGAATGCAACACCTTGTCTCCACTCATCAAAGATAAAAAAAATAATTTTGAATTATACTTCTGATTATTATTCTAATTTTAAATATAATCATACTACTTTGATTATTGAATAATTATTTAATGAAATAAACAACCACAACTTTAGAGAAATAACTTGCCTCATGTTCAAAGAATTTATCTTCCAAAGTTTTGTCTCCTACATTATTGCCAGCTCCTTCAAAGAGAGCTGAATATTCTGCATAATACTCTGCTACAGCCTTCACTTGTTCATAATCATCGGCACGGGCCAACGCTGCTAATCCGTCAGGATTCAACTTTCCACAACGCGGATAAAGTTTAGCACGATCATCCTTGGAGAGTTCAGTTCCAAAAGAGTTAATTGTAATAATTATTGCACGACGATCAGCTTCAAACTGTAACAGATAACAAGAAACCAAATTTTAGAACGGAAGTTTGTTCTAACAAATGACTGATGTTTTTCAGTTTCATGCTTTATCATATAGGGGGATGACATAATACATTCCCCCCGTAAGGACAACCAATCACATTTATAGATGTTAAAGTTACCCTGCTCTATGATGGCTTGAATAAATATGAACTTAAATTAATTTTAATAATATGTACATTATACTTTTCACAGATTCAGGTGTTAAGGAATTATAAGTTTTTGCTCTTCTAAAAGCACAAATTTAAAAAAAATGGATGTAATAGTTTCTATGTATTTTTTTATGGACAGATAAAAATTTAAAAGTTGTTAAAGTTATTTAAAAATAATCCAATTCACAATGAGAATGTTATTAGTTTATAAATCAGTAAATAGCAAACACTCACAGCCAAAATTTCACACATTACATCAGCTGTTGTTCCTCCAATCTGCTTACAGAATTCATAGAAAGCTTCCAGGTAAGCCTTGTATAGAGTGTTACGAATTATTTCAATGTTCATCTCATCTAAATCTTGTTCACTGATGCAATCAACGAAAAATGGCGCCAGTGGAGTGTCCACTAGCACAGCATTGTAAAGTTCAGCAGGGGTGGCAGCAACATGAATAGCTTCCATTTGCTCAAAAGATCCAAGAGGATGACATTTAGGAATCAGTTCAGAAATAGGTCTCTGGTGCAGGGTTCCAGTAATTAGCAAAATGATGTTATCAATCATGTAACTGTAAGTAATGAAGTCAAGGAAGGTTGACATTGGTTCCACTGAGTGGTTTCTAATATGTTGGAATTCAATGACAAGCTTCTCACGTAGCTTATCATCAATGGTTGATACAGCAAGAGGGCTGGGCTCGTTTGCAAGGAATGTCCCATAATCAGTTCCTTGCAAGTGGAGTTTCAAATCTGTAAGTATTAAATTATGACTAAGGAAACTGTAATGTAAAAAGGGGGTGTGGTATATATATCTTTTAATTAATTATTACTAGTATATTATGTAATACGATAAATCTGTATTAAGGAACGATTTAGACAGAAGAGAAATAAAAGAATTATCGAAACTATCTTGCTTACCTTCTAATGTTTCGCACTGGACCAAGTTCAAGTAATCAGCTTGCTTGAGTATCCCACACTTAAAACCTCGGCATAATCCCTCCAAATACCCAGCGTCAATGTTAAAAATGCAACCTTTCATTTTTATTGCAGTCCTCTCGCCGTATTTTTGACGAAATCAAGTTGTATCACTACAATCAAAAATTGGAAGAGGAAGATGAAACTCAATAGATCATTGATCATATGATAACTCCATAGACAATAATGTCATTCGCAGACAAATGTTGCCTTGAGAACGAAAATTTTTATTTATCCATATGTAAATTTATTAAATATGAAATAAAAATATATTTAATATAAAGCCTACAAATACAGTGGTTTTAATATTAAACGCAATGTAAGTAATATTTTGCCATAGAAAAATATAAATCACAATTATATTTCTTAAAATTATAAGTAATTGTTTATGCATTCTAATTACATGAAATAACAACACTGGCATGCATTATACTATATTTACCTGCAATATGAAACTGTCAAAAACCAAAATATTGTTTCATTGATCACTTCTTGTTTACATTAAGTTTAAAATTCGAGCATGTTTCATATAAGATTAAATATTTTAAAAGAAATCTATATAAAAGGTTCATGTTTATTTACTTAGAGTTTTTTGTTTAATTTTAAGATTGTACTTAATTTTAAAGAAGAAGACTGTACTTAATTTTATTTTATTTTAGTGCCCTGCGCAAATTATTTATCAATATGCAAATATTCAGAAAAATCGCACACAAATGCAGAATCAGAGAACATCAATAAAAACGAATCTAAAAGGTTAGCTGAATTTAGAAAGAAATTGAGAGAAACAACACCCATAAAGGACTTAGGAGAACAAGCAGAATTGCAGCCTCCTAAAGATGATCCATTACCAGCTTGGCCCAATAACACAAACCCTAACACTGGAGAAGTTGGTGGCCCTAGAGGTCCTGAACCAACAAGATATGGCGATTGGGAACGTAAAGGCAGAGTGTCCGACTTCTAAAGTAAACTCTGGTTAGATAGTATTTATGTTAGTAGTAATTGTGTTCAAGTATCAAGCTTAAAAAAATGTGATAATGTGATCTGTAGTTTATTAGCAGAGTGAGGATATTTCTCGTTAGGAATCCTTACACATTATGCTTGTTCCCAAGTGACATTTTACAAATAATAAATGTAGAAGTGGAGAAGAGAATAAAATAAATTATATATTGATGTTGTTTTTATTAATATAACTTATGTATTGTTAGCAGACTTTCCGACGGTTTTGGGCATCTTTTTATTTGTGGAATCCTCTAACTCTTTAGCCTTATAATAGTGTGGAGCAACTTCTAAAAGCCATTTACTTTCAATCTCGGTGACTTGTCTCATAAACTCTTTAGAGGTGAAAACAAGCTCATGATAAATAACCCATCTGGGCAACTCTTCAAACAGTGCACTGTTGGGATGAATCATAACAGTCTGAAAGTAATAATAAAATAAAGTAAAATATATGATACAAAGGGCCTGGGTTCATTTAAAGTAACAATATAATTATTTGTTTAATGCAAGGAACTTACTTGATTATGTTTTACAGTCTTATAGTGCCCTCCCTTGGAAAATTTTGCAATATGATAAAAATATCCTGAAGTAATGGCTTTACGTATATTAGCATCTTCAGATATACTAGAGACCATTTCAATTTCAACCCTTTCCATTAGTCCTGCTAATTGTTCACGCACATCTCTTGCTCTCTTCATAGATCTATACTGAATAAAATTTTCATAACACCATTGTACTGAATAATCAGAATCAACCCATTGGTTATAAACATTCATCAAGGTTAAATGATCACCATGCCTGTGGAAAAAGTTTTTCCTTGCAGTGTCTGCATGTATAATTTTGTCTTTTGGTCTATAAAACACTGAACTGTTCACAGAGAGCATGGCAGCAATTGTTACTATTTCCTCAGAACATTTGTATCTGGAAAAAATAAAGAAAAAAACTTTTAAATTAATGTGTCAGTAATTTTCTTTATATAGCTTCACTCATAGGGAAACTAGGGTTAAGATACTCCATTCCCAACCTTCCGCTGAAGGTCAATGCATGCTTAAGTAGGGGAACACAACGTCACATTTTGCTTTGACACAAGAAGAGAAGAGTTTTAATTAAGAGCAAAATTTTAATTTAATTTATAAAAAAAAACTAGTACTAGTAGTGGTTCAGGACCAGTATCAGAATTGAATTTAAATAATTTTGACTGACCACTGACACAAGAGTGGACTGCTGCTTTAAACCTGCTATAATCTTTATGAATCAACACAAAATAAAAAAGTCATGTTTATGCTTTTACCTTAGGTAAAAATTAGGTTAGGTAGAGTTGCGACATTTCCCCACTTTTCCAGACATTCTATGTAGAATGGCAGGGCTTAATGTCAATTAATTACTTAATTACTTCGCCTACCAGAAAGGAGAAATGAACATTATATTAATATAATCATTATCCCCAATAAATTTAATTAATAAATCCTGATTGGAGATCAAGCCAACAACCATAGTTGTAATGGAAATGAGAAAGGAAAACACACAAAGCTACAAATCATTACTAATAATATTTTACTTACTTTTCACTTGCTAGTAGCATCTTAGCAAGCATAGGGTCTGTGGGAAATTCTGCCATTCTTCTCCCAGCCTTTGTAAGTTCCCCATGATGGTTAAGTGCACCTAGAGCATACAATTGTTCCAAAGCTAGAACTAATGTCTCATGTGGGGGAGGATCTAGAAAATCAAAATGAATTAGGTCATTGATACCTAAAGCCTTTAAAGTAAGTACAGCATTCCCCAAGTTAATTCTCTGAATTTCAGGAACTGTGTTATCCTCCAGTTCATATTTATAAGCCCATGCTGTGTAAAGTCTAAAACATTTGCCAGGTGCAACTCTGCCTGCTCTTCCTGCTCTCTGATTTGCTGAGGCTTTGGAAATTGGAACTACCATTAGACTTTCCATACCAGTTTTGGAGTTAAAATTGTTTTGTTTTGCAAAGCCTGGATCAATGACATATATAATATTATCAATAGTAAGTGATGTTTCAGCAATGTTTGTTGCCAGTACTACTTTTCGAGCTCCCTCAGGGGTAGGCTCAAAAATTTTTGCCTGCATATCAGTTGGCAAATTTGCATACACTGGCAAAATTATCAGTTCCTTAAGTTTTTTTCCTATTCTTTTTGTTCTTTCTTGTAACATTTCCACACAAGTTTCAATTTCTTCTTGACCAGTCAAAAATACCAAAACATCGCCTAGTGGTTGAGTGGCATGAATTTGCAATACAGTTACTACACAAGCATCAATGTAGTCTGCTTCTGGAGCTTTTGTGTAATAAATATCGACAGGAAATCTCCTACCAGGAATTCTAAATATAGGGGCATCATCAAAAAATGTAGAAAATTTTTCAGCATCCAATGTAGCACTAGATATGAGTAACTTTAAATCTGGCCTAAATCTGGTAATATCTTTTACAAGGCCAAATAATATATCTGTGTGTAGTGTGCGTTCATGGGCTTCATCGATAATCATGACACTATAAGATGCTAAGTCTGGTTCGGATAAAAATTCTCTGTGTAGTGTACCATCAGTCATGTACTTTATGACAGTTCTGTCAGACGTGCAATCTTCAAATCTTATGCTGTAACCAACCTCATTGCCTAACTTGACATTCATTTCTTGAGCTACTCTAGCTGCCACTGACATTGCAGCAACTCGTCTGGGTTGGGTGCAACCAATTTTTTTACCATCTTCCGTAAAACCTGCTTCATACAAATATTGAGGAATTTGAGTAGTTTTACCAGATCCAGTTTCTCCTTCTACAATAAGTATTTGATAATTTTTTATTGCTTCAATCAAAGATTCTCTGAATGGAAAAACAGGAAGAGATTTTTTAGTTTCTTCAATTGTCATTCGGACTTTTTGGTACTCAGATACCTTCTCATCTTTTTTTTCTTTATTCCCGTCTAATTGCAATGCTTGTATAAAGTCTATTTGATCATCTAATAACAATTCATATTCATCATGAGCTTTAGCATCTTTTGCACCAAATTTGAAAAATGCAGATTTTATTTGTTCCTGCTCCCATTTTTTTTGCTCAGAGTGTGGAAGCTTTTCATTTTCATCTACTTCTATATATTCACCTGTTAAATAATATAAATTAATAAAATTATATAAACTTAACTAAAAACAAACTTCATTTAACACAAAATTATTCACATTTGCTGTAAAAAATTAAGTAACATAAAAAATATAAACACATTACCTTTTTCCCCCTTTCCAAGGTCTCTTGGCATATGATATCTTTGGACATTTTCAAGCTCCCTAGCTTTTTCATGTTCTTTAGCAAGTTGTAATAAAGTTTTTTTATGCTCTCTGTCTTTCTTTTCACGTTCAGTTAAACTGAAATGTTATAAAATTTATATAGATGTAAATGACATTAAAGATACGTTTTATATTGAGAATACCACTCGTATATTTTTAATATACAAAAACCGGATAAAATCTTACACGCTTTCTTCAAAGAGATATTCATCATCGGCGATATCATCTTCCAATTCAACAACTTTGTCATCTTTCCTTTTTTGCAAATATTTACGTCTGGATTGGACCCGAAGCTTTGGAAGTAACTTATCACGATCTTCAGCTTCTAATTTTAATCTTTTTGCAGCTTCTTCATATGATCTTTTATTAGAGCTTTCAGCAACTTTTTTGACTTTCTCTTCATCCCGTTTTCGTAACCGTGTAGCAAATTCATCACGTTCTTTGATATCCTTTAGCCGAATTTCTTCGGCACTGTCTGAATCAGAAGAGGAGTGATAACGCTTGCCGCGTTTATCCATTTTTTTTTGTAAAGTAGTTCTTCAAATAGTACACGTTTATAACTCTCGCAATAAATAAATTAAGGATATATTTTCACGGAATCGTAACGAATAGAAAAACTGTTGGTTTTGTTTTCCATTTTTTAAATAACAAAAATGTCAGCTTTCACAAATAAATGCTTGTTTTGACTTTTTACTTAATATAAGTAATTTTTGACAATGACAGTTCCAACTTTTGTATTGCCCTCATGCGAAAAGTGCAAGTGTGCGTAATAATCGTCAACTTCTATTTAGCAGATGCAGTAGATAAGTATTGGTTAAACACCAGGTGTCTCATCAGAGAACATTGAGAAGAGCTGAGGACGCGTCAAGAGCAATCTGGAGTTCTAGATTGTACCGGTAAATCGTGACACAGGAAACTTTTATATTATAAATATCTAATGATATTCTTTAGTAAAATGATCTTCAAAACTATTCGTCCACCTGTCAAGACCATTTATCTCAAGACTTCTTAGAGATTTTAAGCTTAAATTATGTTATTTAATCTCTCTTAATATTACGTGAGGTTTGAGAAATGTAAAGAAGAACACGTTTAAATGTCGTCTATTGCATCAGTAAAGCTTTTATTATATTATGTTTTTAAATTACAAATATAACTAAAAGGCAGTCCGCATTTCAATCATATTATTAATTAGAGAGCTCTTAATTGAAAGTGAAAATAAATTAGAAGAACCATTAATATTTTTTTATTGAATATGCCTTTGATACTTTTGTGAATATAGCTTAATAAATAAATTAAAGGTGGTATGCCCGCGAAGCTCCGAGTGTGCCGCTAGTAATATATAAAGAGGTATAAAGTGAATTGTATAAGTATTGTTTCTTATAAAGTATAGAAGAAATTAAGTAGTTTAAGAGTACGTTCAGATGATAAGCGCTCAACGCGCGTTTTGATAACGCGCATTTACATTCCGTATATATGCTAACGCGCGTCTTACTAATGCACCAGTTGAACGCTTGACTGTTGTCGCGTCGACGCGCTCGTTGACATCATTGGTTTTCTACGTTTTCGCTCTATTCTCGCCCCTCTCCCCTCTCAGTTTACCTCTTTTGAAAAAAAGAAAAAATGTTTTCGTTAAGTTGAGCGCGCGTTCGACACGGATAGACGACGAGTTCGTCAGTATTAGTTCTTCTAGAAATTGTCTGAAATGGAAGCCAAAGCTTTTATTTAACACTTAATTATTTATAGATTTGGGTCCGAATTGAAATTTAGGATTTTTTTTGTTTTTAGTATATAACTATCGTTTAAACTGTTTCTACCTTGGACGTCTACGTTTCTAAGATGGACGTTCATATTCAACAAATGTAAGTTCTATTCCTGACAAGCGCGTATGACACGCGAACACGTGAACACTACAAAAATTTTGCGTGCGTTAAACGCCCGTTGAACAATTGTCGCGCGTTGAAAAGGTTGTATAAGACTTCATGTCTGTTCTACACATTTACAGAATTCACAAAAAGAAATCATTCCAGAAATCTATACGTATTATAATGAAATAACGGGTCTCCCCTTTCTGTACATGGAAGATATACTTATGAGAGAAATTATCATTTGTGACGTTTCTCAACGTAATAGGACACATAACAGTGATTTTAAAATTTTTGTTTGTTCGTCGGCTTGACTGTTTCTCTGTACATTTGTGCATCTTGATTTCAGAAACAGCTTAACTATTCCTTATTATTTAGTGTTTTATTTACTTCAATCGGATCACAAATAAACAAGCTATATCACCTACAAGGGTATGAAGTCGTGAACGGGATGCTCAGGACGATTTCATAATTAATTTAATGTAGACTTTATATATAAAAAGCTTTAAAAGCAAAGTCTAATTTCTTATTAATTTTTCAGTTATTATTTTTTACAATATATAGATGGGTAGGTAAATATACTTAATTTTTTAATCATAAAGATATGTACTCATTAATAAAACACGTTTTAATATATATTTTTTATTTAAATACAATAATAAGATGCTATTAACAATAGGTAATAACTAACAATAATAATAAACTTTAGTTCATAGGTAAAATATTTTATATTAAAGAGGAATACAATAGGTGAGTAAATGTAACTTATTTTAAATATGTAAAAAAGACAAATTCAAATGCAATTATAATCTATGCTAAGAAAATGCTATGATATTAAATTATTTTGTAAATTAATAATACAATTATAAAATTATAAATTCCTCTTATTTATTTGACAGAATAAATAATTTCAAATAATTAAATAAAGAAACTTAATTCTTATATTTTAAAACGAATAACTTTCATCTTATATTGTTAAACTAACAATAGATGTTTCATGCTATAATAAAACCTGCTAATATACGTACATATAATCAGTTACGGTTTTACTAAATAAAATGATTTTAACAAAAAAATTGTGAGTTATAAATCATTAGTTTAAACTAAATACCATAAAATGAGATTTTTTTTATTTTGTATGTTATTCGCCACCCAAATAAATCGCTTATAAAATACAAAAGGATAATTGTGCTCTTTGAAGCCTTAAAGATGCATTAATATTTCTATTTGATTTCTTCTCTTGTATATTTTGACAATTTTCTTGAAGAAAAAAAATTATGTCCTATGGTTCGACATTCTCATGGCAATGTCTTAGTAATTTAAATAGGTTATTTTAACTAATATAATCTCATACGTAATATCGTTGAAAGTTTTTTCTAATTTCAACATATAAGAGATACGTTAAGCTAACAAGTATCTTAATGTTCCATTTATTAAAATAGAAAATATTAACAAGAAGACTTACAATACTAAATAGATTTTACTCAAAGTGTGTTTGAGATTGCGTTATTAACAATTTTTTATTGAAAGGTTATTTATTTATAACATAAATATATTTAATTTAACGTTAGATTTATATATAAATTAATATAAAAGAATGCGTTTTTCGACTTGCTTGCGGCATATGGGGCAGACGGTGATGCGGTCGCCGCACATCTGGCACATGCCGTGGCCGCACAGGAAGATCATGTTCTTGAGACGGTCGAGGCAGATTGGGCACATTGTCTTTAGAAAGATATATTTTTGTGTTAAATTGTATTATAGTAGTATTATAAAAAAATATAAAAATAAAATTAAATCAGCTTCAGGCTGTATCCCGCGCACAGCAGGGTAGGCAGAGGGAACGTAGTGATAAGACATTCCATTTAATAGATAATAAGTGAAATGTTTACAAAAAAAAGGCAATCTAAAAATACCTGCACTTTCTTAGGAATTAAATATCTAGATAATTATTTCAAGTTATAAGCCTTATTTAAGTAGCAGATAAATATAAAACTATTGATTAGCTGATAAAAAGGAAACAAAAAGTACGGACCACGTGTATGTAGTGTTTAGTTAAAATTATTATTAAAAAAAATCCTTGAGTGGGAATCGAACCCACAACCGTCGCGTTTCAGTCACACCCTTGTGCCAATGGACCACGACGGCCTAAAAAAAAATATAAGAAGTTTAAAAAGCAAGTTAAGAAGAATTGAAAAAAATAAATTAAATGAACTTCGCTGTACCCGCACACAACAGGATAGGCAGAGGGAACCTAGTGACTCTCCGTTCCCCACTTTCAGTCGAATTCTGGAGGCATTGCGTGTTGAGTAGCGGAACCCAACGCCGTGCTTTGATTCGATACCAGAGCGAAGAAATGAAAATATAAATTTAAATAAATACTTCATTTCCCGAAGTAGGGATCGAACCCACATCCAGTCGCCTTTACAGTCGCATTTTGTGTCCCTGCGCCACAACTGGCTTGAAGGTTAAGAAAAAGAAGGTATTTACTTTTCATGGTTCGAGAGAATTTCGATAAAAATTGCACCAGTCCCAATTTTTCGTATATTTAGAGACATTGCACCCATCGTTTAACTGATTGCAAAAGCATTATTATTTTAAAAAAAATATTTATATTTTTCTATTTGAATTTAATCAAACAAGCATTTAAGCTAAATATGGAAAACGAGTACAAAAATATTTGTCAACTTTTAAAATTTTTATTTTTTTTCTATCTTCAGCACGCAGGCATATGGAGCTTAGTGTGAAAATATTCCGTTTCTTGCTTTTCACCTAAAAGTTCGAAAGATTGCATATTGAGTGGCATACTCAACGCCGCTACATTACCGCGACTGGGAATCGATCTCACAATCAGACGCTGTACTGTGGACGTCATAGCGTCCGTTAATAAAATTATTGCTTTTATGTTAATAGCATAAGGGAGGAGTAGTGTGAGGCCGTCGTGACGCACGCGTCTGACTGTAAACGCGACATGATACTTGAGGCAATTCATTATTTTCATTTCTCCGCTCTGGTAACAAGACAAAGTACGGCGATTACGTCACTCAACACGCAATGCCTCGAAAGTTGGGAACAGAGTGTCTTGACACAAAAAAAATATATAAGAATAACCTGTTCTTTTATGTCTTGTAACTGCTGTTGAAGCTTCTGTACGTCAGCGGCGGCTGGCAAGGCGGGGGCGGCGGGGGCGGCCGCGG
>DWAO01003752.1:0-13711 GCA_018230605.1 Heliconius congener
CATGTCTTGAATTATAATATTATATATTATCAAAATAAAACTTTTAATCTTTATAGATCTGGAGGCTTTATTTCTTACATTCGTCTAAAGTAGCGAAGGAAGGTTCGTGAGAACGGAGGGCTTATTCGATTCCCACTAGAAAATATGAATTAGATTGGTAAGAGCGTTGAGAGCCGTCACTCAGTACGCAATATTTCGGAAATAATGTGGAAAATGAGGAACGGAGTGTCTGTGCACTAGGTACATATACCTGCTATACGTGAGATACAATGTAAAGTAAGCAAAAACATCTTAAATATTTTACTTCACTAGAAATTATTTTGAACCAATCAATTTTATAATACTCTCGAGTGTCTATTAATTATACGTAAAGTCACACCTAATCAGAGTCACAGTTTACTAGACTCACAGTTAATTATTCCTACTTATTTTTTAGTTTTTTTTAGTTTTACGCTGTATTTTTCCCACATAGAAGGGTAGACAGTAGGAACCTGGAAATCTACTCATAGGACACTCCGTTTCCATTTAAACACTTCCGTTCCCCACTTTACGCCGAGGTCTGGAGGCTTGTTGAATGGAACTCAATGTCGTGCCTCGTCACCAGTGCGACCATATGAAAATATTAAATATTTAACTCTCGTAAGTGGGGATCGTACCCACGACCAAAAAAATCTCAACACAAGTACGGTAAGGATTTTCACAATTAATTCTATGGAGCTATAAAACGAGGTCGGTAATAATTACTGCCTCATAAAATGGTGGTGATCCCTTTCTTCTATCTATCCCGATCTAATTTGCTCAAATACAAATATAACAAGGTATATAAATTGTTGTTTCACATATTTTACCAGTCTATATTTGTTTTCTAAAGCATAATTACTTTAGAAAAAAATATTTATATGTACTAAAATATACAATATATTTTAACCACTTTTGGTTTACATCTGTATATATAATAAAAGGATAGAAAAGTCAATCATGTACATGAAAGATTTGAAAAAATAAAAATTGGGTCGGTCAACCAATCGATTATATAAGCTCAAAAACTAATCAGCAGAATCTTCGTCATGGCACCAAGGCAATAGTTCCGCTACTCAACACAGTAACTCGAAAAATTCGGCAGAAAGTAGGGAACGGAGTGTCCTGCCTCTAGGTTCCCTCTGCCTACCAAGTTATATGTAGGATACAACGTGAAGAACGTGGATCTCGATCCATACATTGGTTTTCAACCAAAGTTTGAGATAATTCAATAAAACAGTAATTTTACAGCAATTTACAAAATAGTTTATATCAATATTTCCTTTTTATTTAGGAAACCATTGAAATAAAACGAATACTTAATATTAAGAAAAAAATTTAAAAAATACAATAGTTTCAGCTGTGTACTTAAATCAGTTTTGCCGTTTCTGAGACTAGCGTGAACAAACGCACAGACAAGCATACATAACGACCAGGTCCTATTACGTTGCTGAATGTCCCAATAATAATAATTTTCCTAATATGTATCGCATGTGCTTGGTCAATGACCAACATATGATATCTATAAAAGTTATTCAAAACAAGAATACATTGAGGTAAAATTTGTAATTTTTTACGATAAATAGGTCCTTCTTCTTTTATGCAAACTACGCCGCGAGGGTATTTAATTTAACTTTTGAAATAAGCTTTCAACGCTTTCCCGCGGGAGATTTATTATTTTTGGTATAAACGAGTGTGACGTTAAGTTACATCTACTACAGTAGTCCGGAAGGGAGTGGTTTTTATGATTCTCTCTGATTAAAGTTAAATGGCTTAATGTTAATTAAGTAGAGGGTTGAGAGGGATGTGATTAATTTATTTTGGGATTTTAATACATTTATTTAAAATGTTGTACAAAAACTATACATATAATTATGTAT
Organism: Heliconius congener; assembly: GCA_018230605.1. Lineage (NCBI taxonomy): Eukaryota > Metazoa > Arthropoda > Insecta > Lepidoptera > Nymphalidae > Heliconius > Heliconius congener. Next base: position 1,899 of record DWAO01003752.1, read on the forward strand.
AAACGAAATGATTGGAAAGTAAACATGTTGAATTGAATTGAATTGAAAAAGATAAGAGATTCTCAAATAAGATAACAATTTCTTCTATATTTAAACAACTCTGTTGAATGCTATAAAAGGTCTGTTATCTGGGTGTGCCTATTATCATAGGCATCCTCCAACAACTTCCACTGCTGCCCGTCCTGAGTCACCCGTCTCCATCGTGGGCAAGCAGTTCTTTTCAGGTCTTCTTCCCATCTCATGCATTGTCTTCCATGGTTCCTTTTTTCATCTCTTGGGTACCAGTCCGTAATTGACTTGTAAACATATAAAATACTTAAAATATATTTTTTTCTTCTCACGTTTTTTCCCGCACTGTTCGGCCAATTTTCAAACCTTTGCCTGTTGATTGGTGGACTCAACATAGCTTTCTCTACCATAGCGGATAATAAAACTATTTTAAATATAATCATCCTCGCGCCTGGTGATCGAACCTACAACCATCTCTTTTGACAGTCAGCCACTCTTAGATGCTGCTACTTATACTTAATAAATATATATTTTTTAAAATCTAAAAGATATTCTGTATCATTGTCGAAGTCAATTTACAAAGCTAACAAGCCAAAATCGATGTCTGAAATACTACACGAGTAATTTGTCACTCTGTCCCGCCAAATTGTTTTTTGGATTGTTTAGAGGAACGTGTCAAATAATATCGTTCAGAATAACGAGACAAAATATTAATCATCGATTTAATTTTAAGTAATAAATCATGTATCGAAAATTGATCGGAAAGTGGAGAGTGGAATTTTAAAACTACTTTGTCTACTCTGTATTTTATAAAAAAGCGTGATGCTTTTTTAAAATTATTTTGATGTATTAAGAATAAGAAATAAGCAAGCAATATTCAATATGTACAATAATGCTTAGCTGAAGGTTCTCCTGCAAAGATTTTAAAAATACCAAATGTTGCCATTTATAACATCCATTCTTGCATAGAAATAAAATATTAAATATATATTTTAACATTCAAATACGTATCCTCTTAGATGGATGGATGGTGCTACATGGTATGCTAAAGTTATATACTTTTAAAAACGTCTAAAAGCTTTAGGAAACGAAGTGTAGCGACTTTCATTCCACCGCGATGGCTTTCCACGTTTTGACAGCTGTCCTGCCATTATTGCTAGCTGTCATTATAGGTAGTAATATTTCTATACACCTGTGCCTACATGGTGGAAATAACAAAAAATTATGCTTATACGACTATGTATGTGAGGCTAGTCGTAGCGCTTTATTTTGATCGCTCTGGTGTCAAAGTAAATCGCAGCGCTGAGTTCCGCCACTCAACACGCAATGCCTCTAAAGGTAAGGTAAGTAAAGTAAATACCTAATAATTTACACTGTAAGCATATTAAATGATTTTAAAAAAGAAGCCGTACACTTTTGACATATGAACATCCCCCATTTTAATACAATCAGTATCAAAAACCAACGAAAATATAGGACTAAAGTAAATCTTGTTAGATCATCAAAACCGCTTGTTCGATACAACTGAGCGAATTGAATCGGCTCCCCCTTTCATGAAGATACGAATATAATACGGTATTTGCCGTTTATCATTCGTCCGTCCTTTTTTACGTCCCCTATGGACGTATAAAACCTCTGGATATTACTATTAATGTTTTTTTGTGCTAATGTGTTTTTGGTTTGGGAAGGTTTTTTATGTTAGAATTCCATAATGGCGTAATTGAATAAAGAATATTATGATTTTGACTTTGACGCGTACAAAACTAAATATCATAGCAACGTATTATGTCATTTTTATCCGACTACGGCCAAGCAAAAAGGAGGGTTTTGATTTTGACCTGTATGTTTGTATGTATGTATCTACGGAACTTAAAGTAAAGAACTAAAAAAAAATCTTCATCAGTCTTCAGTTCTTCATTTATGGCGCTTCGAGCAAAAAAAAAATCTTTACGATGTCGTGTGTGGAATCACTCACTTGGAGGAATGAAATATTATTATGCCTCGTTCAAATAAGAAGAAGAGAAATGGAGTTTTATAACACTACCAGTCTACTCTAATAACTTGTGAAATACAGCATGAAGTTAAAAAGGATAAATAAATAAACAAGTGAAAATCGTCGACTTTCTTAAGATGTATTAATAATGCTAGAAGAAATTCACGAACAATTGAGGACTCCCTAGAGGATTTGTGGAAAGCGGCTAATGACCGGATAAAGGCAAAGAGGTTCCTATGAACATTTTAACACTAGGTCATCTTCTCAGGGGACGACGCGTGAAGATAAATTGTTCTAATTTCTCTCCGTTTGTAATTGATCGCCATCATGACAGTCATAATAATCTCGTAGCACACTTGGGCTATTATCACATTAGTTTCATTTGTTTCAGCGGTTCCATTTGCTTTAGTATATACTAATAGTAGAATTATTATTTTTTAGCTTCACGTTGTATCACTTATATAGCATGGTAGGCAGAGGGAACCTAGTGTTATGATACTATTAAGTAAATAATAATTAATTACCCCGAGTGGGAATTGAACCTTCAGTTGTCGCGTTTACAGTCAATCGGTGCCCCTGTGTCACGATAGCCTCGGCCAGAATAATATTTGTGACGATTTTGGCTTCATTATGAATCCTGCATAACATACAGCAAGGGTAGGCAGAGGTATTAATAAACTCCATTCATTACTTTTCGGGACACTGGGTTTTGTGGCAGAACTCAACGCCGTGCTAAATCTTATTACCAGAGCGAGGGGAAAAATATAATTCATCCTCTCTAGTGAAAATCGAACCCGCAACCATTTTCAATCAGACGCTGTAAAGTGTAATGTTTATAACAAATTTTATAAAAGTAGGGGATATTATTATTATTTATTTTTTTAGTAGTTTAGTAGTAGTAGTATTTTTATTTTAGTTTTTAGTACGTCTACGGATTGCGACGTTCGTTAGTTAGTAAAAAGTAATTTAATTTAATTTTCCAACTTCTGTAAAGTTTAAAATGTTCTTAGCCATTGTGGCAAAGTTGTGATACCAGTGACCAAACGCAATAATATAATAGTTGTGGGTTCAATTTTCTTCAAAAATATTTCTTTATATTATTAATTTCTTTTATTTCCTCGGTCTAGTTTCTAGGCAAAGCGAGGCGTTAAATACCGCTGATGAATGTCTTGAGAATTATGCGGCGCACGCACGCACGAAGTGTCTTAACACTAGGTTCATTTTGCCTACCATGCTATAAGCGGGATACAGAGTGAAGCCATTTAAAATAAGAATTCCCTGTTATTAATGTAAAGTAAAGCCAGTCATGGCGCAGAGGCACAGTGTGACTGTAAAATCGGCTGGTTGTGGTTTCGATCTTATTTCCACTCGAAGAAATGAAATAGTTATTAACATTTATATTTTTCTTCATTTCTTCGCTCTGGTGTCGAGGCAAAGCGCGGCGTTGAGTCCCGCCACTCAACACGCAATGCCTCCAGAAATCGGCGGAAAGTGGAGAACGGAGTATCTTAACTCTAGATTCTCTCTGCCTACATTGCTGTGTGCGGGATACAGCGTGAAGCTGATTTTTTATTTTTTTTATTCCCTGTTTTTGCTTATGAACCCACGGTTATCGGGTCCAGTTAAATAAATTCCAACGCTACAGTGATTTTAAACATATTTATTCATAATTATAATATTTCTATACAGAACGTTTAATACCACGTTAACGTATACTTTCAGTAATTAGTTTTGAATAATCACAAATAATAGTTAAACTTAAAACTCACTTTCTAAGGAACAGAGTTACCAATTTACCTTTTGTACGAAATTAATTTATTTACTGTATTGAAATTTAACAACTTGTGAACAAAACGATCTTGTTACATCAAAACCTATGTCTGTTTGACTGATTCATAAATAATTACATTAAGTTTCAAATTCAGATGGCAATAGTGTTTAATGTTGCTGTTGTTTGTACTGATCGACTACTAACTGAGGTATGACTTCGCTAAATTATGGCAAATTATTTAATAAGACATTTTAATAAAATAGAAACAGAAAGCGAAGAGGATGGATTCCACCAAGGTGTAGAGGTACAAGCGTGCGACTGTAAACCCGATAGGTTGTGGCTTGAATTATTATAAATTTTTAAATTATTTAAATTAATTAAATTATTTCATATTTTTATTTCTTCGCTCTGGTAACAAGGCGAAGAGCGATGTTGAGTTTAGCCACTCAAGACGCTGCAAGCGAGAAAATGAAAATATTAAATATTTAATTTCCCCGAACGGGAATCGAACCTGCAACCGTCGTGTTTACAGTCGCACACTTATGTCCCTGCATGACGGCCTCCAACATATGATATTAAATATTTTAAAAAAGATTGTTCAGTTAATTTATGCTTATTTAGATTCAGTTCCATTAAAAATGGCTCATATAATTGAAGCCGTTGAGGCGCAGTAGCCCTAATGTAACGCAATGGTAACAGCTTCGGTTCCTACTCGGGAGTATGAATTCTAACAATTCAAGCGAAAATTGTAAACGGATTTTGATATTAGGTTCTTCTATATAATTTTTCTGCTATGTTGAGGTTCAACATAAAATGTTAAATATAATAAATTCCTTCACCTTTTTAGTGACGCTCGTTCGGCTTACATTTTAGTATATATTATGATAAAATCTCATTTTGCGTCACAAATAAAACAAATTATTAAAACTAATTACATATAAGCGCAAATATCTGCGAACCGTAGCAAGTTATAACAAAATCTGGACTAATTTCGTGCGACGCTATCAACGAACTAATAATTTACACTAACGTACTTGTACCGTAATGCTATTTGCTGTTTTAATTAAAAATGGTTATAGTATAATCTGATTTTGTTACAAAATTTTATTTGCTTTCCGTATTAGTGTAGTTATGTGTGTGTGTATTTTTTTGTCGTACATAAAACACACCACGTCGCATTAGTCATCCGTGCTTGTTTTTTTTCTTTTGGTTTTGAGTGATTTTTTAGTATTTTTCGAAGTATATATGAAATCTTACAAACTCAACTGACTCAGTACCCAGTGCCCGGTTGAGATAAATTTTGTGTCACGACTTCAGTTCTGATGACAATCGAACTAGGCGGCCGCAACAATATGGCGGATTATAAAATGGGGATCAATTGAAAGGGCTTCTGAATTGTGCTGTCCATATGATATTAAAAAGCATTTTTTTCAAAACACTTCGTTCTCTAATTTCCACCAGAACGGGCAATAAAAATAATTCATTTATTCGCGTGGAATCAAACCCACGACCCTTCCATTTTACAGGTAGACGATATTCCGCCATGTTGATTTGGGCTAAGCTTAAATAAATTAAAGCAGTCATAATTATTTAGTCAAGTACAGTCACGAAAGTATTTATACTAAAAAGATACTAAAATATATGTTTTTTTCTCTTAAAGGCGGTAAATAGGGACCCTATTACTAAAAATCCGCCACCTATCTGTCTGTTATCAGGCTGTTTCTCAGGAACCGTAATAGTTAGACACTGATTTTTTGACATGCTGATATATTTCGGATGCCCCTAAGTATTTATTATTAATATTTTCTTAGTATTTATTATTAATAATAATTAATAATGAATAATTATTATTAATAATAAATACTAAGAAAACAGAGAAATAAATATTGATAACGGCAACAGGTCTACCTGTCCTTGAAATATTTGCAGATTATTTAGTTATATATTCAACTTTAAAAGTAAACAATAAAATTAAAACAAAACAAAAATTATAAATGGAGGCTACCATACAACAAACGTGATTTTTTAGCATTTTTATAGATTCTAAGTGAGTCCGACTCGCACTCGCCCTTTAAATTTTATAATTTAACTCAGTTTATATATTTATTATACACGCATTAGCTTACTGTGGTAAAGGTGGTTTTTGAATATAATGTTCTATAACTACTCTTTTTAACCAATGCTTTTAATCAAGTGACCCTCATACCAAGTAAATGTAAATTATTTACATATTTTTTATACTTGACTTTGACCGTGACTTTCACATATACCTCAATGGACAGAAAGTATGTTTTTGTAAACTGAACTTTTTGCAAAGTAAATAACGCAAGGTAGTTGGGTAGGTTAGTCCATAGAAAAATTTTTCAGCGTCACGCTGTATCCCGCAAGTAGCAGGGTAGACAGAGGGAACCTAGTGTTAAAACTCTTCACTCCCGAATTTCCGTATTGAGTGGCGGTACTTAACGCCACGCTGTGCTTTGTTATCAGAGCGGGGAAATAAGAATAAGACAATCTACCAAATGAGAATAGAACCCACCACAATTGCGTTTACAGTCACACGTTGTGCCACTTGCGCCACGACGGCTTCAATACCTTATATGTTTGTAGACTTACTTCTTTTTATTTCGTCGACATTAAAAATAATATATAAATAATATAAAATTATTAAAGTTTTAGTAACATTACGCTTTACATCCACAGTTCTTGTGTGATTTACGTAACGTAAGTTTACATTTCAACCTCTCCAAGCCAATGTCTCCAAGGGTTCTTAAGATAAAAGCTCTTGACAGATAGATAGACAGACGGACGGCCAACAAAGTGATCTTATAAGGGTTCCTTCTGCCCCTACGGAACCTTAACCCTAAGCCTCCAATTTTAGCGCAAATTCTCGCACAATCCAATTTCTCGCACATAGCGTAGGCAGACAGAGGAAACCCGCAAGCCTTGTGCTATTCAAATTCAAGATATTCTCTATTCAAATAGATTTTTACAAGAACCTTTGAATCGTCGTTTTGCTGAGATGTGCCGGGCAAAAACTCAACATTGGCTCGTCTTAAAATTGAAGTTACAATTATATCAATACAGTAGTATGCATTAAATTCATAGAATCTTATTTAAAAACATTTTTATATATCTAATATTCTTGGACAGTATAATAAGCTTTCCTAATTAATGTAGTTTTTACAGTTACTTTAGATTCTTGCAGTGGCAAATTAAAAGGACTGCGGCATACTCTTGAAGCATTAAGTATTAAGATCTATGGGTTCAAATTCTACATAGTGGAACAAATATATTTTTATTCGCCATTGGACAAAGCAAGGCGTTGAGTTTCGCTACTCAACACGCAAAGTTTCGAATTCCATCTGAAATTATTTTCTATATTGCTATACGGGAGCGTAAAACTGAAGAAGAATTTATATATGATTCGATTGTAATTCTATAGCGTTATTATCGAAACAAAGGCTTCTAAAACAATTCAAATAATTGAACAATACGTAATATTAACGTGTAACTCAATAATACGGTATTCTATTGTAACTTTGCAGGAAAATTGGAACCAAATTGGAGCAAAAACTTGCGATAGAAACTTTATCTGGGTCTATTCGAACAATGTGGATATTTGGAAAGTTACGATTTTCTTCAATAGAATGGGTACGTACGGACGTTGCTTTACATATCGCTTGATTAAAATCAAGTTCAAAATTATGTTTACTATACATATTTATATATGTGTGGTGATGTTTTCAAGTGTATTATATATTATATATTGATCTAATAATATTTACATATATTAAAAATATTTGAATTTGAGTTCCGACAATATCTGTGGAATACGTAGGAAGTATTCTTAGCTTGCTTATTTTTAACTTTTTGTTTTAATATTCAACGCATATTGTACTTTTTTACAGTTATTTAGATCTTAAATTCATTTTTTTTTAAAGTCTCGTAAATATATTTCTTAATAGAGAACATCCTTTTTTTTAGTTATAATTTATTGCTTATAAAAAATGCGTAGATATTAAATCTATCTTGACAAAAATGGTCTTGACCGAAGGACAGACATATAGACTGATAGGCAACAGGTGATCCTATAAGGGTGTTTTTTGCCTGTTTTTCTTTTAATGTATGTAACCCTGGAAAACGTTCAAATCACACGAATATTGTAAATAGTGTAGCGAATCTAAAATATTTCTTAAGTTAAAGGAAAAAATTCTCAAACGGTGGATTTACTAAAGTACTACTACTGAAATATTTATGAATCTTCATAATTATCAAATAATATTTGTCGTTACTTCTTGAATGGAATGATTTGTTGACGATAAGTTAACATGTTCAATAACGTCACATCGCACGATCTTCGTAAGATTTTCTACATAATATACTTACTGTAGTTTACTTTAATTTCTTCTAAATTAAAAGCGTCGTTTCAACATGCCAAATATAAAAAGCAAAAGAGTAGTTTAATATTTTAAGAAATATTTTGGGATTCGAACCCGCGCTTCCTTGAAACGTTTTGACTAAGTTCTTATCAATAAGTGTAAAAAAAATGTGGTTTATAAAAATCTGCATACAGAGGTTCTAACAACATCAATAAGATGTAGCAACGTTGTTTGACAAGCACCTAGGTATGGCTTTTTAATCAAGAACGATGGATAGATCACCATGGGCAGTTCTATAAGGCGCGGATTTAACTTTAACTTTTTTTTTTCTAATGGAATAAAAATAAATAAGCTTTTTAGACAACAAGAGTTTGGAGAGCTCTGACCACTAATATATATAAACTCATACGTTCTAATCGGACTACGTCGAAATTCTTACATGCTCGTCACAATTTATTTATGTTGTTAGCATCTCTGTAGGGAGATTTTTACAAATGTCCGCTATCCAATGATAATTGCTTAGAATTATCATTTGGCGAGAGATAATGTTATTTATTGAGCGTTTTTTAAAAATAACCTCAAAGAGTATAAACGTAGTTGTGGGTTCGATTCCCACTTGAAAAATGAAATATTTATTTAAATATATATTTTCATTTCTTCGCTTTGGTGTCGAGGCAATGCGTGGCGTTGAGTTAACGGTACACCATTCTAAGACACTTCTTAACACTAGGGACCTTTTGGGGTTCGCCATAGTTCGATAAAAAACTTTTTATTATTCTATGATTCCACAACCACAATCACGATAGCACTGAGGATAGCCTCAGTACTTTTATCCAATATCTCTATAACACCATCAATCAGTCTAGACAGTATTGATTTAATGTGTTCCTCTTTATGCGCTGTTAAGCCGTTACTTCACGGTTCAGTGGCTGGCCACTACAGGTACAATAGAATAGCCTAAATTTATAACCGATTTGCGTCTTTTGTTTAGATTCAAAACAACTCGCTTCAAAGTACTTCCCTTATAATGTAATATTGTTCGTAGAGCATTGAAATAGGTGGGATAGGTGGCTTATAGTATATATTGTTAATTAAGCAGTAATTCCATTGTAGAGTGAATATAAAGGATGATTATTGAAGGGTCGTTTCGCACTGGGAAGACAAAATGCGACGTTTTTTTGTATTGATACAACTTTTGGTAATAAAATTATTGCATTGTGACAGAGGTAAAAGAGAGTTAATATTTTATCATTGTTATTATTAAGAGGTAAAAGCTTGCCGTTGAGTTCCACCACTCAACTCGTCTTGATGGGAACGAAGTACATTAACACTCGTTTCCCAGGTTCCCTTTGCCTACCTAAGAAAATTGTTAATATTGACACTATTATTAAACATCTCAGCTAAGTTTTTATATTTTAAAATATATCTCATGCTGCTCTCGCTTAGCAAAATGGTTTGTTAGGTAATTCAGTTCTACGTCTTATCTTTTTTGTTTAGAAAGAAACTTTGTAAAAATTTCTAATGTGTTGTAACAAGTGCCTACATATATGTCTTAGTGGTCAAAATAATTGGACGGTTATATATAGACGCGGGTTTGATTCCCATTACGTTCAAATTATTTTTAAAAATGTACTTTTTTTTTTCAATTTATTACTATTTAAAAATTAATAAAAGAACAACAATACATATAACATCTAAAAAACCAAAAAGATTTGTAATGATGTTAAAACAAAGTAATTAATTAATAATGAATGAATGAATTAATTAATACGTTAATACGTGATACGTAACATAAAAAAATATTTATAAAAGATTAGACAGTGTGTACTTGAAATGTCTCTAAGACGGATAGAAAGTGGAATATATGAACACTCAAGTCAAAAGAATAAGAAAATTCTTGTAAAAATGAAAAATATACATTTCTCAATAGAAATAAAGATCTTTGTATTATTACAACTAATTTACATAGCAATTAATATACAGAGTGAACTCCCTTTAGAAGTACATCAGCCGTTTGTTGAGTGTAGTGACGAAGTCACTTTCACAACTGTACCTATAAATGTTCGTGTAATATTTAAGGGTTTAAGCATACTTTAGAATTTTGCCTATAATTTCATTTAGTGGGTTCAATTCCGTTTGAGATTATATAGATTATTTAGAGATTTGTCCATATTTTAATAGAAAAAAATACTATATCTTTATGTTTCAGATTTGTATGGGGCGAAAATTTGGTGGAAAATGGGGAACGGAGTATTTTAACACTTGGATTTCATTTGCTCGAGTTTACAGGCGCACGTTGGTGCTTCTACGCCGACAGGCCTCATATTTCATCATTTTAAGTAATAAAATTTACATGAAAATAACGTATAATTAATAGAAATATATAATAAATTTTTGTTTAATATTATATTATTGCTAATTAGATTTTTTTTCTTAACACACATAGTAGGTTAGACAGAGGGATCCTGAAAACCTTGTGTTAAGACACTTCGATTCCACGCTATCTAGTTATCACGTAAAGCACGGTTAGTGCCCCACGGCTAGTTTAGCACGGTACGTGTCATGTAGTCATAGTTGTCATGTAGATCTGTAGAGATGCGTTTGAGTTTACTATTACTGTGTTTCGTGTTCGCCGCTCGTGGTCAGGATTGTAATGTTGGAGGGAAACAGGTGATTTTATTGACAAATTGTTTGGTTTTTGTCATTGTAATAAAATTGTATTAAATAATTTTTATTATTTGGATACAGAAAATTTAAGGTAGAAGTTGTTTTAGCTTCTCGCTGTGACATCTGTCGCATATAACAGGGAAGCCAGAGGAACCTAATGTAAAGACCCACCATACATCCCAATTTTCGAAACATTCCGTGTTGAGCCGCCCAAATTCCCCTGAGTGAGAATAAAACTCATAATCGTTGCGTTTACAATAAATACGCTGTGCGTCTGCATTGCAACGGCTTCTAAATCATCTAAATGATGTGAGGAAAAATCTTTAGTTATTTATTCATTACATTTTCAATTGTTATTTTTATTATACGATTCATTTAAGGTACAAAAAATTGAAATGTCATAAAAACTCTTTCTTAGTGTTTAGCTTCCTAAGTAATTTTCTCTAATCATTGTTTGCTTTCACTCAATAACGGAAGACCAAAGTATTTACATGTATTTGTATATATTATATGTATATTTTTGTATTACTTTCAGTGCATAGCTCATGAACAGTGCTGCGGAGGATGCTGTTTTGAAGATACATGTATAGACAGTAGGTTTTAGTATATTATTAATATTTATTAATATAATTACAAATTGAGGCCAGTCGTGGCGCATGGGCACAAAGTGTGACTATAAACACGACTGGTCGTGGGTTCCATCCTCACTCGAGGATATGATATATTTATTTCATTTCCTAAAGTGAGGAACGCAATGCCTACCGAAAGTAGGGAACAGAGTCTCTTAACACTGGGTTCCCACTGCGTACCCAGCTGTGTGCGGGATATAGCGTGAAGCTGATTTAATTTTTTTTATTAATAGCTAATTTAATAGCCATCATGTAAATTGAAATTTGTCAAAATCGAAAATCTGTTTCACGCTGTATCCGCACACAGCAAGGTAGGCAGAGGGAACCTAGTGTTAAGACACTCTGTTCCCCACTTTCTGCTGAAT
>DWAO01003753.1:0-13711 GCA_018230605.1 Heliconius congener
CCCCGGCGCCCAATCCATCTTAAAGGCCGGCAACGCACCTGTAACTCCTCTGGGGCTGCACGGAGTCGTGGGCGGCGGTAATCACTTACCATCAGGTGACCGGCACGCTCGTTTGCCGTGTCTTTTCCATAAAAAAGAAAAAAAAGTGAGAAAAGAACCCATAACTCGTCGCGCTTACAGTCGCACGCTTGCTCCTTATATATATAAATAATATGAAAAAAATATTTCTATCTTGTAAAACGTGGGCTCTAACTATCTCTACCAAAGTACTTTTCTGAGAAATGCGAGAGAGCGTGAAAAATGAATGTAATATAAATATTATTATATTGTTAACTTGCTTACAATTAAAAGAGATATATTTTACTTTTTTAACATGCTTTTATTAGGTCGACTTGTAACAATGAAATATATAATAAGAAATTCAATTTGACCCACTTATATTATTTTTTTAGCTACAGCTGATCTTGGAAACCTAGAGGTAGTTATTAAGATACTTCTGGTCTCCGGTTCCTTCTTTCCGCAGGCATTGCAAGTAGATTGGCGGATCTCAATGCTTGGCGTTATTATCAGAGCGAGGAAATGATAATTATTTTCTCGAGTGGGAATTGAACCCACAATCTGTCGCGTTTACAACTGCATATTTATGCCTCGGTCGTTGTAGCACAGTGACACAGCGTCTGAATATAAACGCTACAGTTTTGAGTTCGATTTTCATTTACGCTAACTAATTATATTTATTTCTTAATTCTCGTAAGAAGACATTAAACCCTCCATTCAACCCCAATGTCCCGATAATTAGACGAAAAGATAATAACGAAATACCTTAACACTAGGTTTCCTCTATCCTGCTATATACGGGATTCAGCGTGAAACTCAAAACAATAATAAAAATAACCTTATATTTCATTCATTTACTCTCACTCTTCCGAGTAATACGAATTATGGTATTTGCGGAGACATTTAGGGGTGTTTGAGGAAGAACCTTTTTGTATATAAACATTTATGCGTTTATTACATTAGCTCTTAATTCGATTTGTGTGCCAATAGTACAGTGGTTAAAACTGTAACTCTTCTTTTTTGGTTATTGCTTTTGATAAAATTATTTTTTTTTATGTTTCACGCTGTTTCTCCGCATATAGACGGGAACCTGGTATTAGGACACTCCCTAGTCCCTGCGCACATGCGATAAAATGAAAATCATCTATAGTCTCGAGTTGGCACATCGTCTGATAATAAACACGTAGACAAAACGCGACGTTGAGTTCCGCTACTCTTTATGTGTGTGAGGGGAACGAAGCGTCCTCATACTAGGTTCCTTGCTTACTCTACTATTTGTTACTCTACAATATTACTCGGCGCCATACATGAATTTATAGAATAGAATCTTTTTAACATTTTTAAAGTATCACACATAGGAAAGAAACCGGCCAGGTCGGTCGGTTTCAAGGAGGCGCGGGTTCGGCTCCCGCTACGTTCAAATTTTTATACGTTTTCTAAAAAAGTATTTTTCCATAGAATCTTCTCAATATCGCTTAAAGAAACCAGTCAAGTGCGAGTCGGATATCTAAATGTGAATTTCATTCAAAATGCAGCAAAAACGCATATAATATGCTCATACTTTTTGATTGCGTGACAGACTTACAAGCATGATTTTTTTCTATGGTCTAAGGGACTGTATTAATTTCAGTTAGCTACCTCCAAGTAATCTCGAGGTAAGTGGTCTTGACAGACATGCACAAACATGGCAGACTCAAGGACCGATGGGTTTCGTTTTTATTTCTTTTGAGATACGGAACCCTGAAAATGTGGTCAACGAAAAGTCAATCTTACAAAATTCATTTATAATAAACAACACATTAATGGAGGCCAGTCGAGATGCAGGGGCACAAAATTTGACTGTAAATGCGACAGGTTGTGAATTCGATTCCCACTCGAGGAAATGAAATATTTGACATTTTCATTATTTCGCTCTGGTTTCGAGGCAAAAGCGCAGCGTAGATTTTCACAACTCAACGCATAGTCTCAAAAATTGATTAGAAATTGGTAAACGGAGTGTCTTAACACAACGTTTTTCTGCCTATCCTGGTTATCATGTTATAGGAAAAAATGTTAAACTATTTTACTGGGAAATTGAATCGGTGTAACGTTAAAATATACTACTATGTTCTACTAAGTACTATAGTAGAAATACTTTAAGCTCGCCTGTCGCCTTCACTCGTCTTCAAATAACAAAGTAACTTTGCAAAATTATAATTAAGTTATGAATGAGACAGTGTTAGTCTTCTGACATTTAGAGAAAGCTTTAAGAAAATTGTTATCAAAATGTTTTTGCGAAAATGAAATGATTTTTTATGTTTTGTTGGATATTGAATAGGTACAGTGGTAAGTTCTTCCATTCTACATCATCAGAGAAATCACCGTTTTTTATCGTGAGGAAACCCTTTTTTTCACATTTTTTTATGGGTACGCCACCCGACTGGGGACTCGAGTGGATTTTGTGGGACTCATGGACCGCAGACTAAACCATCTCCCACACTACCCATTAAAACGTCACGGTGCTCCTCCTCGACCGTCACACGTTTGGGCTTCGAGAGCCAAATTGTCAAAAGAGTGCGACTGTAAACGCGACAGACTGTGGGTTTGATTCCCACTCGAAGAAATAAAATATGTAATACTTTCATTACCTAGCTTTGATAACAAGGTAAAGCGCGTAGTGGCTCAGAATTCAGCGGAACGTGGAGAACGTAAAGTGTCTTAATGGGAACAGAGTGCCTTAACACTAGGTTCTTGGGATCCCTATCTTGCTATATACAAGATACGGCGTCAAGTCAAAAATATATATATAATAGTGACCACCCATTGAGGTTACGTATTAAACGTCTCAATAAGATCAAAGGTGGAGTGTATTGATTTTTCATTATATTCCCTAGTATCGAAGAATTATCCTAAGCATCAGAGATAAAGAGAGTCTTATATCGGTCTTCCATTAAATTATTAACATATTTGTGTGTTGGTAAACTTGGAAGGAAAGATATATTTAAATCAAAGGATAAATATAAAGTTCAATAACGTTACATTTTTATTAATTTTCGCACTCGTTATAAAACACTTCGTTTCACGCGTGCCACTCAATTTCCGAAATATTGAGTGGCAGAACTCTCGCGTTTTTTCTACCAGAGTTGATAATTTTAATATATTCTGTCCCCAAATGGAACTCGAACCCATAACCATCGCGCTTGCAGTGAAACACTGTCCCATTGAGTTATGACAAATTTAATTTTATTGATATAATAGTGATAAAGGCCTATTCTGTCTTAAAAGCTCACACGAATAACATTTTTTAACTGGTCTCTAATACGGAATTGTTGATTCTGTTTTCTGACTGTTGATTCTGAAACATAATTTAAGCATATCAATATGAGGCAGTCGTGGCACAAGAGCTCAGTTTCTGTGGGTTCGAAACCCACTTGGGGGAATTAATAATTTTCATTAGTCCGCATTAATAAACAGACAAAACGCGGCAACCGGAGCGGAGTTACGATACTCAACGAAATGTCTAGAAAATTTGGTGATACGGTGTGTTTTAACACTAGATTCCACTTCCCTATCTTTCTACGTTGCAGGATACTGTTTAAAGCTATACAATTTCTAAGACTAAGGATAAATAAATATGTATATATTTCTGTAGTTTATATAAACCTTATATACATAAAAGTAACATATTAAGTCCCCATTAGACGTAAACAAACAAGTTCTGGCCACCGTCCAACTATTATTGACCTACTAAATCAACATCCCAGCTAAGATGTCACTCAGTTCGCGTGGCAACATATTTTTTCTCTTTTATAGAACATGATGAGATCTCCAACTAGCCTTATATAATGAAGTATTATAGAAGCGATCTAAAATGATGTTAGAAACGAAGTATCATAAAATGTAAGGGTTCTGGTGCATTATCTGTTTAAATTGCTGAATTTGCATTGGATGGATTATTAACTTATGATAATAAGATGATTAATATAGATACTGGTTCAGAGATCGGCGTTAAGCTCCGCCACTCAATACGCAATGCCTCCAGAATTCTGCGGAAAATGGTGAACGGAACTGTCTTAATAATCTTCGAGTGTCCGAACGCTAGGTTCTAGTTAGATGTTATATGAGTTATCAAAAGCAATTGACATGACTTATAAGGTATATATTATACTAGTTTTTACACGTGACATTGTCCGTGTAGCCATATTCTATGTGCGGGAGGAAAACATAACTGCAGATATACTCAGTTACATCGAAACGTGATGCAGATTATATAACATACAGTTTTTCTTAATAAATAAGCTAAGCCCATATAAAAAGATTTTTTACAAGAATCTTCTAATGAACAGAAAATAACGAGGCACAAAAGAAATTTCCTTTTATCCATTGCCCTTTCATTTTTAAGGACCAAGGTAGGTATGTATATACGACTATTGAAAAGAAATGAAGCGTGCGAACATGGCCTCCACAATACAATGTCTCGAATTCTAATTAAAAAAAGTCAAACACAGTAGAGGCATAATAAAATACTGTAGTTTTATCTCCAATTTTCATACTAAAACAAAAGATTTTATGCGAAGAATCTCCTAATCGTCCATTAAGGAATATTTTCGCTGGGCCGTTACAAAATGCTCTCACGTTTATTGAGTATTCCGTGTTACTTATGATAGATGAAAACACCATCTTATAATCGTATAGGTGATGGATCTATTTTTGTGGTTTTAGTATATTAAAAATATGATTCAACAATAATAATTTTGGAAAATGGCATGAAATCTCCTTACTTATACATATTACTAACAACTAGCGATGTGATCGTGGCTTCGTCCGCTAAATCACGAAGGCATACTTGTTTTTATATATTTACTAGAGACTCAAACGCGGCTTCGCCCACTTAAACTTATTTTTATGTTATAGCCAAAAAAATATATTTATATTTAAAAACTATTCTATGGTTTTTCTAATATCTTTAAAAATATATGTACAAAGTTTTATGATAATCGGATGAGTCCTTTTGGTGTAAAGTAATAAGTAAAAGTAAAGCATAAACAAACAAACTTCAATTCGCATTTATAATATTAGTACGAAGAATTGATGATGAATTTGATGAGAGCATATCCATATTTTTTTATTTTTCAGCTTCACGCTGTACCCTGCGTGTATCAGGGTAGGCAGAGAGAACCTCGTGTTAAGATACTCCGCTTCCCATTTTTCGCCAAACTCTGGAGCCATTGCGTGTTGAATGGTAGAACTCCACGCCGTACTTTGTCTCGACACTAGAGCGAAAAAAAGGAAGTAGAATTATTAAATATTAAATTTTCTCGAGTGGGAATCGAATTCACAGCCTCTTGCATTTACAGTCACACGCTTGTGCCCCTGCGCGACGACTGATTTCTTTATACTCATATATAAAACTTTTCATTATATATCTAATCTATCAGTTTATTATATTATAATTATATCTTGAGGCCATCGTGGCACATCATTTAAAGAATGTGGCTATCAGGCTACGGTTGTGGGCTTGATCCTCACTCGGAGAAATGAATTATTATTTATGAATAACTTCATTTCTACGTTTAGCCTAGGGCTAAAAGCCTGGAGTTGAGTTTCGCCACCCAACAAACAATGTCTTAAAAAAATCGGCAGAAAGCGGGGAAAGGAGTGTCTTAACACTAATTTTACTCTGTCTACTCCGCTATGTGCGAGATACAGCGTGAAGCTGATTGATTGATTGATATACAACGTATGATTTTTTATTTTTTATATATATTTAATCTGAGACAGTCTTTTTACAAAACTTACTTTAACAACTTAGATGGAAAAAGTTACATACACAAGTATTCCTCGTTCATACAAGACATTGTTCCGACTCCAGAATCTAATCTTGTTTTGTTCACAATACATTTCGATTTGAATAAATGTAATCTTTATGTTAAGTTCCTTAACACAACATACTGTTTTTTTTTCTTTTGTTTGTAAGAAATGTAAGAAGTAAATGAGACATTTTTACACTCATTCAAATTAAAAAAAAAACATTATCGCATAATACACAAATATAGAGTATATTAAAAATATTTATAACTACATATGTCATCAAATTTTAAATTTGAAATCCATAACTATCACATATGAGGAAAGTCGTGGTGTGACGACACAAATGACTGTAACCGCGACAGGTATTCTTCTCGAGTGCCACTCGAGAAAATTAAATATTTAAAATTTTCAAATTCGGCGTTAAGTCCCGCTACTCAACACGCATTGCTTCCACAATGAATTCAATGAAAAGTGTGGAACGGAAGTATCTTAAATAAGAACAGACTCTGTTCCCTAAATTCCTCAGCCTACCCTCCTATGTGCGGGATACTACATGAAGCTAAAAAACTATCACATATACTGAGGCCAACACAGCGGTGCACTATTTTAACATAAGCGAGACGGTTCTGGGTTCGACTCCCGCTCAGTGTTTATTTTACAATTTTCTTTTCCTCTCTGGTAACAAGACAAATCACGGCGTTGAGTTCCGCCACTCAACTGTTACTTAGCTTAAAAAAACCATATAAAAATAAAAAAACACAAGAGTCTTGATCTCTCCAATACAAACTAAATCCTAGAAGGATTACAAGCGCTTGGAAAGCTCTCTAACTCTATCCACTTCATCCGTACTGCACTTCTGATTGAAAAGTTATCGGTTCCCTTAAATTGTATGTAGTTCTAAACTTGAAGCTGTTAAAGTTTACCATCGGCTGCAGAGCTAATATAATGATTTTGATTATTATTAGACAGGCTGCAGGTTCGATTCTAAATCGGAACATTTTTTTTATTAATATAATGTGGTGAATTTAAAACAAAAAGCTTTACCTAACCAAAAAAATACAGTTTAATTGATAATAACCTTTTTTTACAGAAATCGGTTAAAAAGTAGGAAATAAAATTATATTTCTAATATATCAATTATAATTAAGATATTGAAAAATCTCCAATATGTTCTATTCTAT
The DNA here is from genome assembly GCA_018230605.1 of Heliconius congener. NCBI lineage: Eukaryota > Metazoa > Arthropoda > Insecta > Lepidoptera > Nymphalidae > Heliconius > Heliconius congener. The sequence continues at coordinate 7,029 of DWAO01003753.1, forward strand.
TCTGCGGTTGAAGAAAATGTTCGAATAAAATAATGTATTCAATGTGTATGTATATGTATGTACATATTTTACTCGCTCCTGCAAGAATATATGAGCAATAGCTTGTAATAGAAGTGGCATATAATTTTATGTAGAAGTATTGTCATATAATCGTGACAGGGCCAATGAGACCTTTTCTAAATCTAAATAAACTGTCAAATCTATAATATATAAAAGGACTTGTATTAAATATATGCGAACTATTGATATAAATATTCATGTAAACAAAGATTTAAGCTCACCACCACCACTGTCAACAACCTAAAATATTTTATCAATTACAGATACCTATAATGTCCCTACTAAAAATATATGGATAAATAAACCGATTTTAATGAAATTTAGACTATTCTCTTAATTAGAAAAGATGCAATAAAAAGGTGTCTGTGGACAAACATACATCTTATTTACTAAATTTGCAAATGTTTGGGAGCTTAAATAGATCATCACATTCAAATTGAGGCTGGTATATCACAACAGCAGTGACTAATTGTAAAAAGGAAGGTTACGAGTTTGATTCCTACACGAGCTTTATTTTTATATCCTCGCTCATGTAACAATACTAAAAGTGGCTGTGAGTTCTGCCACTCAATACACCGTCATGAAAATCGGGAGACACTTAGAAACGAAGTGCCTTAACATAACGTTGCCTCTGCGTACCCTGATATATATGAGATGCACTGATGAAACAAAAAAAAAACTATAATATTGTCAATCTAACAATATAACATACACACCAAAATGTTAAACTGATAACCTCCATTTTATACGCCGGAGAGTCGGTAAATAAAAAACCCGTGTCTATAATTTTGTGTTCTATAGTTAGATAACGAGTCGCCAGCAACAAATTACGCCCGAGTAGCTACTAACCGGCAAATAATACAAGTTGTGCTCCTACCCTGGAATATTAATAAGCTTTGTACATATATTGTTTAGCGGTATTATTATATTTTTTAATTATTCATTCTTCATACTGTAATAATGAGACATTAATGTCTGACATAACGTTCAGCTTTGTTTCTTGTTTTGTTGAGCTTACGAATATATGGTATTTATAAGTATATGTGGGGGTCACTTCGTTCTCTATTTATGTCTTTAAATATAATGTTGTCTAAAAAACATTGTATGTTGAGTGGCAGAACTCAACGCCGCGCTTTGCCTCGACCTCAACCAGAGCGGAGAAATGAAATACATTTAAATAAATATTTAATTTCCACGAGTGGTGATCAAGCCCACAACCAATCGCGTTTATAATTACACAATTGTCCCCTGCACCACGAGCGGCCCAAGGAATCATCCGTGAAGCTAAAAAAATATTACTTACATAAAATATTGTTAGAAAATGTATAATAGTTTGAAAGTAACGGAACTTGAATACGTTTAAACGTAGTAAGGGCCAATACCGCAATTTTACAAGAGGCACAGGTTGGAATCCCGGTACGATTAAATTATTATAAGTTTTCTTAAAATACTTTTTTATCCTCGATGGGAAATATACATTATTCAGATATCTTAAAACACAATATATTCAGTTGTGTATATTAAATGTATCGCCTGACGCATTTAAAAAGCAAAATTGAAATTTCAACATTTTTATTTTATTTTTATAATATTTTAAAGTACAATTCACACAAATATACAACATAGCTGTTATTTTTAGCTCGTATCCGTATTGTTTACCGAATAGCAGGGTCAGCTCAACCTAGTTTTAAGACACTCCGTTCACATTCTTCAATTTGCAAGACATTGCATATTGAGTGACGGAACTCAACGTCTCGGTTTTTTTGTTACCAAAGCTATTACATTAAAAAAAGGGCATTTCCTGAGTGCGAATCGAACCCACAACATTTGGCTTAATTTGTCGCTGCGCTATGACCGTTTCAATTAAATACATAGATTAGTAAATAAAATTAATTCATTGTATAATTATAAAATTTAAAAAAAAATGCAAAATACAATATACAAGAAATATCTTACTACTTATTGAGTGAAATAAGTCATGTATTTCCATTACACTAAAATACATATAAATACAGAATGGGGAAATGGAAAAAAATTAAAGAAAATTGATTTATACGAGGTTGACGTGGCGAGTGGCAGCACACCGTCTGCCTATAAAAGCGATGATATAAAATTCAAATTATTTTCGGAAAATTAATTGTTTTCATGTTCAAGTTCTGGTAACAAAATAAAGCGCCGCGCTGAGTTCCAATACTCAACACCTCTACATGCAGGATACGGCGTGAAACTAAAAAAAATCTTAATTAATTTCACTTTTCCTCCTAACCGTCCAAGAATCAATTCTTATCTGAGGATAAGAATTGATTCTTGATAAAGTGAGCTTTATTATATTCTTTTTCTTTTTGCTTCTCGCTCTATCCTGCACACAGCAGGGTAGGCAGAGGAAACCTAGTGTTAAGACATTCTGTTCCTCACTTTCCGCCGAATTTTTGGAGGCATTGCCTGTTGAGTGGCGAAACTCAACGCCGCTCCATGCCTCGACACCAGAACGAAGAAATGGAAATATAATTTAAATAAATGTTTCATTTCTTCGTGTGGGGATCGAACCTACAACCGTCGTGTTACAGTAACACCCTTGTGCCCCTGGGTACGACGGCCTCAACATTATATTCATTAGATGTAATACTCTCGAAGCGACGCGACGTCTTCAATTCTACACGCCATTATTACGATGTCTATAGCACTTCATTTGGTTCATTTGAATCTACGTCTGAAATAAGATTTCATTGAAGCTGATGTACATTTCCTGTGAAATAAGGTTTTACTATATGCATTCTTTATATTTTTTAAATCGCTCTCAACTTTGAGATCGAGATTGTGATGTAGCGATCATGAGATCGACTTGCGATGACGATGATTATCACAAAATCAATCTCAAAGTTGAGAGCAGTTTATAAATATGGGCTTAAATTACAAGATATTGACCAACAACGTCGCATTTGTCTACCAAAACGGAAAAACTAAAATAATTTAAATACAATTTTTTTTTTGATAGATAGAAACCACAGCCAGCGAGTTTACAATCAGTTACTGCCCCACTGCGCCACGACGGTGTTTTACAAAATAGGTAAAGAATATATGAATAAGACACGCCATTCACAAAACAACACATACTAAATTTAGTTAGGTTTAGTCAGGTTGTAAGAAAAGTATTTTTGGGTACTGACCCACCACGCGAGCGAAACCACGGACAGAACTATAAGTAAAAATTATATGGAGCAATTAATCACTTAGCAGTTGACAAGATAACTAGCTCCAATCTCCCCCAAGGAATTGAAATTGAAAATCACATTGTGATTCTCATTGTGGTGAACGTGAAAGGAGCTACTTCCTTTCACGTTCACTGTTCGTTCTATTCGTTTTTCGGATGTGAGTTATTATTATTTTCGTCACTTTACACAGGCAGCCTATATATATATATTGCCGTCGAGGCGCAGGGGCTCAAGCGTGTGACTGTAAGGCAACGGTTGTGGGTTCAATCCCCACTTGGAATTCATGGTGTTGTTCCTTCTTTACTTGCAAATACAGCGTAAACTTAGCAGCAGTATATATGTAGTGCGAGCCTATTTCCTTTATTATATTATATTATATTAGATTTGATGCCCGCAAGGGACGTCCTTACCAAAAACGATATTCTCTAAAAAAACCACGTAGTGTTTGCAATGTATCACCGATGGAGTACTCTCTTCCCTCCGCAACCAGTGTCGCTGTATATGCCAGTAGGTCCAATATTTAACATCGACATTTAAAAAGAGATACTCCACTAGGTTCTTTAAACTAAGACATCGTTCTTCTCTCATTACATACTTTCAAGACGATGCGTACTAGACAAAAATTAGAATACATTCCCTTTCAATAAAAGTAGTTAAATAAAAAAAAATCTCATAAGAAATATAAGAAACAAACCAATTTTAATTTCAATTTAAACTTTGTCTATTATAGTCTCGTAGTATAAAACTATACGAATATTGATTTAAGTTTATTAAAGAAAAAAAATGTCGATTACTTAAATAATCGATATTTTTTCGATTTATTTATTTTATCGATTATTTAAATATCCCGTATAATATAGCAGAATAGGCAAAGAAGGAACCTAGTGTTAAAACACTCTGTTACCTACTTTCGGCCGATTTTTTCGAAGCATTGCATTTTGAGTGACGGAACTTGCGCGTTAAGCGGCAGAACGGGGTGTTTTGACACTAGGTTCCCTCTATCTACTCTGCTACGTGAGAAGCGTGAACCTGCAAGAAAAGAATTGCAATAAAGAAGCAATCATTACTTATTCAAAACTACTTTAAAGAGTTAAAGGTAAAATACAGAGAATAAATTCTAAAGGAGGTAACAAAATGTATTGAACCTAAATTTTTCCAACGCTCTCAATAATCCAGCAAATTCGTTCCATTTAACTTGAATCCGTTAAAGTTCGTAATTAGGACTTTATTTATAGACTTATATAAAGTTTCTAGCACTAGTAAAGCTTTACGAATAAATTAAGTTAAGTTAAGTTAAGTTCTTGATGTTTACAATCGTCGTGGCGCAGTGAAACAGCGTCTGACTGTAAGGGCACTGGTTGTGGGTTTGAGAAACTCAGAGAATGATTATATTTAATTTATTTTCATATTTTCGATCTTGTGAACTAAAAGCAGGAATAATGTTTGCAGCGAGCAATGTTTCGAAAATTTTTAGGAAATACGAAGAGAATGTCTGACACTAGGTTCCCTCTGCCTACTCACTGTATACAGACCGAAACTAAATAATAATCGAGTCTTCGAGGCTTAGAGACTTAGTTCAAAGAAAAGATACTAACTAAACAGAGTCTATGGAGTGGGGTGACATTGAAAGTGAGGGGTAGAAAGGGGGGGGTCTACGAGTCACGGTAGTTCATATATAGTGTCTATACTTATCGTAGGTATTTATTTTAGCTTTTTTAAAAATAAACTGTTTATTTTAAGCATGTATGTTAATTATTTATCATTGCTAGGTGTATTTAGATAAATATATCATTATAGCATTTTTTTCTTTTAGTTTAAGATTCTTCGTTCATAACTTTTCAACTATTTTTTTTACTGAAGTTTCTTATTATTCTTTTTCACTAAAGTGAACTGTCTCAGACCTGAGAAGAACTTGTGCTAGAAACTCAAAGATATTTATCATATTTAAAAATAAATAAATATTCATTTTTTTGTTAAGTTACAGTCTGCTTAACACATTTCGTAGTTCTTCAATTTTTTTAGGTTAATTTGATGCTATAAGACTTAAGAACTTAATCAAGAAAATGAAACCTATAAATGTTCCTATTTCTGGAAGTATTGGAGGTCAGACAAATTTCAACTGGAGTCGTAGAGTGATTTTAATTTAATAATTAAAAAATAAATCAGCTTCAAACTGTATCCCTCACATAGAAGGGTAGGCAGAGGGAACGTCTATCTATTATTTTTTCATTTCATCGCTCTGGTAAGAAAAAATTCGTGGCGTTGGGTTGCGCCACTCAACACACAACGTCTTGAACTTGCGGTGGTGACTGATCGTACCACTAGGTTCCCTTAGCCTACCACCTACCTACCACTACCTCTATACGGGATACAGTGTGAAAAGTATAAAATCAAATAAACATTGCATAACGTTTGTACGGCGTACAGCTGAGTATCGCGTGCCGCCGCATTGCGACGCGATCGATATAGCTCTGTGCTCGCCTGTACGTCGCTAGCACTAGGGTATCAGAGCACCTTGATATCTTTATTGCTTGGAAGGATTCAATGTCAATTTAAGATCTTATTTATTATAAATTATTTATAACATGATAATTAAAATTAAATTAAATGCGGTATTGAGTTCCACTAGTTGACTAGTGCACGCAGTGCCTCCAGAATTGGCGGAATGTGGACAGCGGAGTGTCTTAACTCTAGGTTCCCTCTGCTACCCTACTGTGTGCAGAATACAGCGTGAAGCTGGTTTGATTTGATTTTTGATTTAATATTAGGTTCTCTTTGCCTAGGTTTTTATATGTGGGGTACAGTGTGAAGCTGAAAAAAAATGCGTCTATTTAAAAAGATAGACAAATATCTTTATTTGTTATCATTTTATCTTTATTTTACATCCCATATAGTGCTATAGTTTTTGATATACTTGATATTTTCAACATTTTTACGAGTATATCCTTATAATTGTATAAATTTTGATTTTCAAGCTTTCAATCTGATATATAATAGGCGGCCTTGAATTCCAAATAAACCACTCCAAATTTATGAACTGCGTGTTGTATTGGAAATTGCGGGAGGATAAAAGAAATACGAGCCTTCTATTTTTTTGGAAACATTTAAAGATATATTAAATTGTAAAAAATATATATATAAATAAGAACTTCTTCTACCAACTCGATTTCAGTCCATAAGCATCGTCTTTAATAGGTTTTTTTCAGTACGTTAAAAGAGTTCAATAACTTTTTAAATTTACTTTTTAAATTTTGAAACAAGCGAGATTGGTTGAAAATTTGAACTTTTGAAACAAATTTTTCGAAATTTTGAAACAAGTGAGACTGGTTGTGGGTTTGATCCCACTCGAGGAGATTAAATATTTACATAAATTTATATTTCCATTTCTTCGCTCTGGTGTCGAGGCTAAGC
>DWAO01003754.1:0-13709 GCA_018230605.1 Heliconius congener
CGCTTAGTCTCGACACCAGAGCGAAGAAATGGAAATATACATTTAAGTAAATATTTCATCTTCTCAAGTGGGGATCGAACCTACAACCAGTTGGTTTTACACACTACGACTGGCCTCAATGGAATATTTTAATAATATAAGAATATCTACAGCAAACGCAAAAACGCATTTTCGGAAAACAAAACATACATTTTGATGTCGTATATTGACTATTCAATTCCCAATAACAATCAAAAAAACTAGCAACAAGTAGAAGTACAGTAAAAGTGTCAAATTGAATGAACTGTTTGAGAGCTCTTAAAGTTTGCCCTGGAATGGTTATCCCGAGGGCACCTAAAGGCTTGATGGACAGGCGGCATGAAGTAAGTAATAAACGAATAATCAACCCCCAGGGATCTCGATCAGAACGAAAGTATCCCTATGTAGTATGCCCATAGCACCGCACAAATAAAGCTCAAATTGCGAAATGGCTCACAAACAGTTGTTGCTTCCGAAAATGGGTTTCTAAGTGGCGCGAATGGGCGGCACATAAAATTTAAGCTTCAATATTTTATACGCGCCAATGAATGCTTCTATAAAACTGATCTTTTGTTTTTTTGTTATTTTTATGTGGATTTTTTTTATAGTCAAATATTGAATTTTGGTATAGGTTTGCGTTTATCTTTAGTTTATCATCTTTATGTAAAAAATAAACTTTTTCTTTAAAACAGTTGGTATATGATGTAAATAAAATTATGTTTTTCTTCACAATTATTTTACATCATGTAAGAAGACATGGCACCCTCTTACAACTCTAGGATTCTAATTTAGTCGCTTCTAGCACATTGTTCAGAGTGTCACGCATGTCAGGCACGTGTCAGAAGGATGTACTTAAAAGGTCACACGGGCCGCACAAGCTTTTGTCATTTAATATTGGATGAAATTCACTTCGGGTTAGGCTAAATATAAATTTAACGTTGTATTGTTAGGTGTAGGAAGTAACGACAAATAGAGGTCAAAATATTCATGTTTACATAATGGATATAATGTTAAAAAATATGTTTGATTTAATTATATTATGGTTAAAAATGCTTCAATTGAAAAGAAAATTGAGGAATCTCTATCATAGTATTTATAAACCGTTCTCAAGTCTGAGATCGATGTTCAGAGCAATTTATAAATACGAGCTTTAGCTTTGTCTAAGGAACCAACATGCCAAATTTCGCTTTCTAAGCACAAATCAACATTTGGAACAAGAAAGTTTAACATTATTAAATAAAAACTAACATTTTACAAGCTTAAAATGTTATAAACAATATAAAATTGAATGCCAACGACGTATCGCCCTACAACTTCTGACCACGTCGCGTCGCATTGACTCGCGCGCAAGATTAACGATGCACATTACGCATGCTTTGCGATACATGAATACGAATGTTGCTCTCGATAAATTGCCTGTGAGCTAATGTTGTAGAGAATGTTGTAAATAACTATGGTTTCCTGTTACTATTGGGAATATTTTTAATGTTTATTATGGGGGCTAGCAGATAGTGATGTAATAAAGTTATTGTAAATTGGACTTACTTTTAAAAATATCTTCAGGAAAGCTCTTATATTATTTATATGTACATACCTAATTTCTGTAGTTTGCAATTCCTGTCTCACTAATTTCTCTGTTTTCTGCCTTTTAAGAAAAACAATCCGTCAATAAATTTTCACCACATTAGAAAGTTAAATGATATATATCGGTCAAACGATATTATAGTACATATTCCAAGTGACATTTAACTTGCAACGATGGTGTATATATAGTTAATAATATGAAAAAAGACCAAGAATACTACATAATAAATCTCAATCACCATATCCTCAAGAAACATCAAAACGCAGAGTTATATTTGCTATGCTTCCTTGTACTGCATTGCATAATACTGTACAACAGGGTACCCAGTATACACATAATCTCAAAATCGCCACCAGGGGATTTGCCGCATAGAAAGTTATCTGAGATCTTGACAGTATGACTTCTTCGCCACAAACGTTTCTATATATAACAAAGCGGTGTAACTATTGCATACAAGGAAATAAGCAGATTGTATGATATTGTGTGTGCTTTTGTTTGTTTGCTAATGTGTTGCTTGTTGTTTAAATTGGAAATAAATCAGTTATTTTGCTTAGTATGAACAATGTTGATTTTATTTTCTTATTCATTTATATTATTTCTGTGGGCCGCTATAATATAGGTTTACACAAAAACATGACAGACATCTTACTCGTTACATTTATGTCAAGTTGGGACATACCTTTCTCAATATAGAAAATTTAAAGAAATTGAAATTTATACATTGTAAACAAAAAGTTTCAAATATTTTATAATAATCAGCTTCACGCTGTATCCCACACACAGCATGGTAGGCAGAGGGAACCCTGTGCCGCGAAAAGCCGCGCTTAACTTCGACATCAGAGCGAAGAAATGGAAATCTAAATTTAAGTAAATATTTCATCTCCTCGATTGGGAATCGAATCCACAACCAGTCGGTTTTACAGTCACACTTCGTGCCGCTGCGTCGTCGATCGTTACGTTTCTTATAAAAACTCAGACCCCCACGGACTGTATCGATCACAATACATTATTATTATACCAACGGCTAGATACTTTCTGACGTCTATTTATCCATCATTCGAGAAGGATGACAAAAGCCTTCGGGAAATTGAAGTGCTAATTGTTGACAAAAGTATAACAAATAACTCCATAATAAACTAATGGTATTTCACGTTATTCTCATTTTTTTTTGTTTATTACGGATAACTGTGTACTGTATAAGTCATCAGGTGAAGTATCTGACAGTATAGTTTAAAGATTGATTTTCGATCTGAAAGTTTGTAACTATTGAATAAAACTTTTCAGTATAACAACAGAGCAACTCGTGTCAAGACACTCGTTGCATGTTGGGTACTGGAACTCAAACAGCCGTCGCAATTATTTTCAGACTTTTTTCAAAATACTTTTTTTTGAAACAAAAACTATAAAGTTAACCCTATGTAGAACAGGTTAGGAACCTTATTTACTGATTAAATACCCATTTCTAATCTTTAGTTATGTTATCAAACATTAATTAATAGCACTTTCACTTATATTCACTTAACAACATGTAAGATACGAGTACCTTAAAGCGGAATTAGATAGCTTGAACCTGTGTGAGCTCAAACGTAAAGAAAAGGTCACGATCAAATTGATTTATTAGTTGAATAACGTTATAAGCCTATATTGCACTTAGGTCGAATAGCCTACACATAGTGTCTATTACGGTAACTATATACATGTAGGCAAATTGTTTTATTATATAAGAATATATTTTATCTAAGAATAAAATTCTCAAATAATTAACATTCAAATTCGCCAAGAAAAATAAACACGTGGGTGACTCATGTAATGTAAAAAATGAAACAGTATTTTTTGCTATAAATTTATAAATTGATATGAATTTCTAATAATTATACAAACAGATCAATTTTATTGTATAGGTAATTAACATAAAGTGCCGTAAGCCAAACCTATACAATTACTTATTATACATTAAAATGTTTATCTCTGAAATACAAAAATTCTATAGGGTAGGGTGTAATTTAAATATGTATATTGTATGTACCTACTCCTGTTTACGTCTGTATCAACACCGTCGTGGCGCAGCGGTATAGGCGTGCGACTATAATAAACGACCGTTCCCCCACTGAAAACGAAAGTATCTTATCACTAGATCCCCAGGTTCCCTTTTGCTTACACCGTGAAGCTATCAGTATTGATAATGTTTAATATAAAAAAGAACTCTCCGATCGCCGCTTTTAACTCGAATATAAAACTTTTATTTTAGAGCGTTTAATTGACTACATTGTTTTGTACAGTTTAAATGCTTAAAAAAACAATTGCTGAAAAAGTTAATTCGAGGTATTTAGAATTGTTAGCACTCTAACAACAGAGCGATCGTGGTGATGTGTCCCGCCATTAGTGTGATTTGTAGGAGCTACAACGTGGTGCAGATGTACACAACTGCAGAGTTTGACAATAATTGAAGTTTTATAAAACAATCTTATATTACCAATTAAGTTGGTGTATTTGTAACTAAAGTAGAATAAGATAAGAAAAAGATTTTGATTGTTAGGTATGTAATTTTTGAAATTTTATACATTATTCTATTATTATACTTATAATTTTTGTGCAAATAAAAAATATGCAGGTATACGAACGAGTACATAAAAAGTCTTATAAAGTATAATATACAAAATATATAACTAAATTTGTTTATATACTTATATATAATATATATTTGTCACATATGCCTTATATAAAAAATTGCTTTAGCGTTCAATCTTGATTGTTTCAACCAGACGAGTTTCTCGTTTATGTCGTTACAGAGACGAGCGGTATTCCACGGACACCACCAATTATTCCATTAGCTTTCATTAGCTGCACAAAATTTTTACTACTGTCCCCATTAAATGTACAAAAAGAATAAAGAAATGTACAAAAAGTTTAATGATATAGTGAATTTTGAAAGGACTCTTGGTGCTGTTGGACTCTCCAAACCGAAGCTAAATTAGCCCCAGGGAGAGTTTCTAGCCCTCCCATAACAATTAAAACAGTATTAAAACACTAAGCACAAAAAGACAAAAAGAGCTAAGAAGAATTCGTACTCTATTCTACAAAAAAAAAGTTCCTAACATGACTATAACTTTTTTATTTTTATTTTTGGTATCCACTAATGATAACTGATAAGATCACAAAGAAATACAATATCTGTAGCGTGATCTGCAGCCACTGTTATTGTTTCCAAAAGTAATAAGCCACCTCCCAAATACTTTTCCCATATAAAGAAATTGGAACATTCTTGTACGAGTATACAGTTCTATATAGTTTCGTTCCAAAATGTATCTTATTGTTATTACCGGAATTACTAGGGAGTTGTATAAAGTACTATCCTTTTGGTCGAGTTCCAAACGATACCAGCTAGCATTTCTCGTAGAGAAAGGAAGGATATTTATTGAATAAATTAATTAATATGATTCTTTTTTTATTAAATGTTCTCTACAGCTCACTCTTTTGTTCACGGTTGACTTTTCATTCATTCAAGTGCCTGGAATTTTCAGGTATTTTTTATTGCATTAATATTTATTGGCGTCCCAATTGACATAATATATATATTTTTAATTATACCATATACGTACACGCATGGATTAAGTGATATTTAACCTGTATTTTGTATTTTTTTCTGCAAAACTTACACATTATAACACCTACAATTTATTGTAAAGGTCTCTTTCAGGCATTAGGTAAGACTAGGTTTCGTAGGTAGCTCGCCCACTGTCGAATCCGGTTAGTTAGAATGCAGTTCACATGACAACCAAATCGTATTAGTACTTAATAAGTAACTTTGGTCAAACAGCTGTCGCGAAATGCTGTTTCTATACTTTAGTCATCAGTTTTAACAACTGGTATGGTGCCTAGGAGTCGCCGGTAATGGCACCGTCAGCATATAGATTTATGTATTTAGCAGCTCGTTAAAGTAAGAAGCCGGCACGAGCTCTTTATTCGGCAGTGCTGCCTTATACTCGTTGTAAATCAAAAGTAATTGGTTTTCTTTGAATTCATATGTTCTATTCTATCTAAATGGGTATGTAGTTAAGTAAATCTGCTTAGAGACGTATATATTATTAACTATTTATGATCACTCTTTGGTATATCGTTGGACAGCGGAATTTTGCTAAAATCGGTAATCGCTATAGAGATGTTATTTTAAAAGATAAATTTTAACAAGTGTATAAGGAGTTGGACATATCCGAATAGGAAAGAACTGCTTAATTGACCGGAACACGTGAATTCTTTCCAAGAGGCGAGATTTCGAATCCAGCTATGTATTTTTTTATATGTTTTTCGAAACATTTTCTTTTCTTAAATGCAAATAACATATAAAATAAATTATTTAAAGTAGATTTTAAACGGATACTTTGTTAAAATAGTTCAAGTTATTGCATTACAAGCATGCTATTGTGTGGTTAGAATTTATCCCCACAGAATTGTGTCGCGCGAATAGTCGAACTAACAAAACATTTTCAATTAGGAAGCACCTAAGGCGGGCACACATTGTATTCAAAAATGAAATATTAAAGCGACGCTTATACTTCCTCTGCTTCCACCACACCTGACCCATTTACCTAAAAAGTATTTTTTATTATAAAAGTACAGTTTGCGCAGTTTTTATTAAATTTAAGTCTTGAAATTATTATAGAGTAGGAAAATATATTTATTTATTTATATTTAATTTCTTTTTTTCTCTACATCCCAAAAATATTGTATTAGTAAATTGTTTAAAAGATATATTTATACGGATGGAAGTTATAGACGTAGGCAAAGTAGGCATATATAACTTAGTCTCGATACACTCCGTTCTCAACTTAGTTCTTAAAACTAAAATATCGTTTAAATCATGTAATATTAAAGTAATACATACAACATTTGATATACCAAAAAACGAAAATTCAAATTACACCTTCATATTATAATTTAAAAATCAAATATAAGTCCATATCCCGTATAAATAAAGAATATTCAAATAATGAATGGATGTGGAAACTTCAAAAAGAAGAAATACTCCTAACCTTTGTTGAACGCTAGTTAAATAGGAGCGTGGACATGAGAGTCGAAGCGTGGGGTACCGTCACCCTACGGAAGGATGTCCTGATGAGTTTATCCCCCGCTCTCCCATCCCACTGAACGCTGTCTGTTATATTGCACATGACAAATAATGTATGATTTACGTTTGTGTCGCGTACAATTTATTTAGCAATTTGATTTATAATATAAATAAACGCAACAGGTTGTGGGATCGATTACCACACGTTGAAATTAAATATGTATTTTCATTTTTTTCGTTCTGGTAACGAGGCAAGACGCGGCGTTGAGTTTCGCTACTCAACACGCAGTGCCTCCAGAATTCAGCAGAAAGCGGGGAACGAAGTGTCTTAACATTAGGTTTCCAGGTTTTCTCTGCCAATTTCGCTATATGTGAGATACAACGTGAAGCTCAAACATTTTTTTTGGAGATAAGAAATTGTTAAGAATATTGATGGGTTTTAAGTGGTTCGTAGAATATTACAAAACGGTTACTGTCACCTTTTAATTATTGGCTTGAAATGGTCATCACAGAAAGTCTTAAGAAAGATAAAAAAATAACATCATTTTTAAATTAACATAGTTAAGTTATCATAATGTCGTAAATATCAAGAATATTAACGTAATGTAAGTAAGTACCAAATAAAAATAACTAACACTCATTCAAATTCCTTACGAACTATGTAACATAAAAATATATTTATGTAATTTCGTCTAACGATTGCATTAAATAAAAGCTAGTTTACACAACTTCTCGTATGCTCAGTCGGTCAATAAACGTTTATTACCCTACTGACCGATCTCGACGTGTTGCTGACTCGATAATTACACCTTGTCGTTTTGATCGAATCACCGACATTGCCACTTTCAAGTGAGACGTAGTACCAAAGTGGCCTAATAGTTTACAATTGTTAAAATAACAAAAGTTACATAAATTGAGTAAGTACTTTTAATATTTATTTTTGGCTACACACTGTATCTTTTAACATAGCAGGTAGGTAAAGGGAACCTAGGAACCTAATGTAAAGACACTTCGTTTTCCAGCAAGACACTTCTGTTTCCCATCTAAGAAGATGTCTAAATAAATCACCAATCACCAATACCTACATAATAAGTACATAATCCATTAAATTGAATCTTTGATTTTAGATTTCAATTTTTAAAAAAAAGGGCATGATATAAAAAAATATTTTCTTGCCAAATAAGCTAATTTGGTCGATGTATTGAAAATTTTTGTGCAGATATTAAAGTGAGCCATGGGAAATGATATGTCTACATGTCATTAAAATAAGTACTATGGCCTAGATAGGTAGTTCATGTGACCCTAATATTGCCTTTACTCATGGGTTAGCAAGGTTTTTTTTAATTATAAAGAAATGGTTATAATAGTAAGTAGTGCTTACTAGGGTAATGGACAAGTTAATGACCAAAGCTTTTATAGTAAATACCTAAGTCTTGGTTTAATTTGTGATTTAATTTTTTTTCACTTCAAAATGTATTCTTTTTTTATAGTGTCAAAATACTCCGTTCTTTACTTTTCGTCTCAATAGAAACTGTTGTGTATTGCTTGAGTGGTGGGATTCAACGCTTCGTTTGGTCGACTAGATATACCTAAGAAGGAAATACTTAAGTAGGTACAGTAAAGGCAAGAAATATCTATTCTCAAGCTTAGAGATTAAAAGTAGATTTTGATTTGTATTGTTCTATTTTAAATGTCGATCTGGTCGCATTATTACAAAATGAATTTTGCATACCTGATTTACAACTTTACACCGTGTGAACGGAACTGTCGTAATATTGATTTACAAATATTCGATTCGACCGGCGTTACCCGACGTGTTTTAAACTGGTTTTATTCGTTGTATAGACTATTTATTCTAATTTTAGATATCATAAAATTACCTATAGTTGCGATTTATTTAAAATTAAGGTCAAGATAAGACATTGGGATGTTGAGTTAAATTTCGCCACACTAGGTATGCAATTTAAACAATGTACTAATATATACAACTCCAAACACTACCAAAATATAATAAACAATTTATTATACTTTATAATGATCGTTTAAATTATTTTGACACAAACATATTATTAATTATAATTATAGGTAATAACATAATATACGTGTATAACAATAATAACTTGGCATTGAGTTCCGCCACTCAATACGCAATGACTCGAAAAAAGTAGTGTCTTAACACTAGGTTCTCTCTGCCTACTGTGAAGTCATTTTAATTTTTGTTTTTTTTTTAATCTATATTTATAAGACATAATAAATATAGGATTGTTCACTAAGCACTTAAGGAATGTGTGAATACGCATTTTTTTAATAAATTGTTAACATTATTTTTAACATTCCTATTAACTTGATCTATCTCTTTTTCTTAACTTCACTCTGTATCACGCATATATCAGGATACGCAGGGAGAACCTAGCATCAAGCCACTCCGACATTGTGGCGGCGGTATTAAGCGCCGCGCCTTGTCTTACTTACCAAAACAGGGAATGTAAATGTAATTGTAAAATGTAGCATTAATCGAGAGGGGATCGAGTCCACGATGACAGCCTCGACTAACTCTCATGTATATTATGATGTATATTAGCAATTTATGGTTTCTCTAATAGATAAATTGTTAACTGGTGCCCTTCTTTCATTCCCTTTGTCTTAACAACAATGGTGTATGTTAATGTATCATTTGCATTTGTAAAATATACAAATGTATTTTTTATAAATAGCATTTAATTAAAAAAGGGTATTTTAAACGTAATTTTTATTTCAAAAATCAGAAAATAACTCCAATGTTTTTTTAAGAAAATATAAAAATTCTGTATTCAGGAAAAACGTTTTTACAATTATAAACACATTTAAAAATGTAATTTAAAATAAAATCCTCATCATCATGATTGATGTTAAGTTAAGACGAAGCGCCTTTATGATAAGTTTACAAGGTTATAATAAAAAACTTAATCGTAGCGGAATTAATGACATTGTTAAGACCAAAACAATTTATTATGAACGTACCTGAGTAGGTACATATTATTTTTATATAGTTTTACACTTTATCTGCTATACTACGATATTATAGGCACATAACGCTACTCAATTTGCCTCCGGACCACTTCATCACTAAGCAAATGTAACCCATTTCCTCACGAAGAACTTTATATTTTTTACGCTGTATCCTGCATAGGGTGTCCCGAGGGAACCTGGGAACCTGGTGTTGAAATGCTCAATAACTTGATAGGAACAGAAATGTTCTAATGGACATACCTTTAACTAATGCTCGAGATGCTTTTTTTCTTCTCATACTAAACAGATAGTATAGAGAATAGTGTTAGATTAATAAATGCATCCCTCCCGTCTCCTGTAAACTCATGTTTAGCGTTAACTGCTACCATAGACATTATAAAGTCTATATATATATATATATATATAATCAATTTATTGATATATATTTACCTGTATTTAAGGCTCACATAAAGTTAATAAGGTAGTTATAGATAACTAGATCGAGGCGTACTTCACAGGAATCTAGCTCGCTAGGTCTAGCATAATTCAATGACCTATTACGCTAGTTGTATCATCGTACCCGACCACTTTCACCTTCCTTTTGAAGCTTGCCTTCGAAATATTAATATTAGATGATTTCGATAATAGGTACTCGTAGAAAGCTTACTTGAATATATGTATATAATATAACGTGATTTAACGTTTTTTTTTTCGTTTCAAACACTATATGTTGCTTTATGGCTTTTATGTGAATTGATCAATCGTCAGAAACCAAAGAATTTATATTATAAACATAAGTTAAAATTAGATTTCAACAAATGAGTGAGACTTACGCACTACGATTACTACGATTACCGCTCGGGCGAAAATGTGAAAAAAACAAATGGACACTTAATACATATTCAGATTTTTACATATTCATTTATATTTAATTGGATAATAATTTATATGATTAAATCAAACAAGACCTATATCCGCATATTTATAGTACCGTTGAAAGCACACAAAGGTCGGCTTACACCGGCTATCAATTTAATAGACGCCAATATTCAACACTTCGTTTGTTCGATTTAAGCTGTATCTCCGAAACCAGTTGATAATGGTCCAATGACAATAAATGGTATATAATCGCAATGTATTTAAAATAGAACACTTAAAGTAATATTTAATTTTGTAATGTACATATATTAATGGGTAATTAGGGATTTTGATTTAATTATAAAATACTAGAGGCCGCCCTCGACTTCGTCCGCGTGGAACCCTATGATAACGTAACAATATTATATAATCCCGCGGGAACTCCAGGATAAAAAGAAGCCTATATGTTAGTCTGGGTCTTCAGCTACCTACATACCAAATTTCATCGTAATCGGTTCAGTAGTATTTGCGTGAAAGAGTAACAAACATCCATACGTACTCACAAACTTTCGCATTTATAATATTAGTAGGATAGCAAAATATTAGCTATGCAGTATAAAATAGCTCAAAATCTAAAAGGTTTTCACAATAAGTGGTTTCAAAATAAGTGAACTATATTCATCCCAAATATAAATATTCAATAACTGTCGCTACATGAAACTACAAAAAGGTTTTTTAAGGCTCACTAAATA
Source organism: Heliconius congener (assembly GCA_018230605.1). Taxonomy (NCBI): domain Eukaryota; kingdom Metazoa; phylum Arthropoda; class Insecta; order Lepidoptera; family Nymphalidae; genus Heliconius; species Heliconius congener. The sequence goes on from DWAO01003754.1 coordinate 11,267, forward strand.
TTATTTGGCGCTCCAGTATCTAGCACCCAGTTTACACTATCCATTTCAAACAGCGAACCTCACGTACTGAAAATAAAGGACGACCAAGTTTTTACTCCCCGGTGTTCCATTAGTTCAGGTGCAAAATTATGTTAGCAGTCATCTAAATTTTCATTCGCTCCTACTTTTCATATACGTTGTATGGAAACATAAATGGTTTTTTAGTTTATGTTTAACCTTGTTTTTGTCTTACTTCTATGTTTAATTTATTAGGAAATTAATTAAATTTAATTTTATCTTATTTTTGCGTTAGTATTGTTATCACATATACATTTTTGTGTAAATAAACAAAATATCTGTCCGTTGTTTAAATTATTATTATACAGAGTGAAACGACAATTTTAACTACTCTATAAAAACCTAATAAAATTAAAAAAATGTTTTTTTTCAAAAATGAAAAGGTGTTGACGGCAAAGTTCAAAATTGTTTTTTTGTAGTAGTATGTGTTTACGTTATTGATAATTATGTGTAACGTCGTCACATGAAATACGGGTATGGATAAACATCGTGAAATGAAAAAAAATGCTACGTCTAATGATACGTTCAGGTATCTTGATTAATTTCTTTAGATATAGGCTTAAAATATTTTGCCTTATATGCTGTTCCCGTAAAAGGAGCAATGACGCTTTCACGTTGTATACTAGAAGTCATACAATCAAAAATTATAACATTAATTAACATCGAATATTATATTTCTATCGAATATTTTGCTTATTACATTATTTTTCGAATTCACTCTACATATCCTGCTTTTTGCTAAAGCCGAAAACAAGTTATGTGCGATAGAACGTTTCGTTTTATCAACCTACACCGGTAAAAAACTTACTTTGAATGTATTGTACGATTAATTTCCAATATTTAAAGAATTTAAATTAATATTACTGTGAATAAATATGAAGAGGCGTTTAGTTCCGCCACTTAACACGCAATGCCTCAAAAGTACGGGGGCAAATGGGGAACGAAATGTTGTGAATTTCAAACTCTGGACCATCATGGTCAGTCAGACTCGTAACCTTCGTGGCACGTGGGCGCCCGTAATCAATACTATAGACACGATTACACGATAAATGTTCTAATAAAACAATTGTTTATCACCTCATATATACATACATATATGTATATCGTTTCCAAAAGATTATTATACAACATTGCTTTATTTAGAGGCGGTCGTAATTTGCAGGTGTCTATACTGAAGGTCATGTCTAACTTTTTTCTTATTATGTTATACAAACCAGTATTGTAATTCCTTTTGTTACTTTTAATGTACATATATTTATTATTTTGCTTTACATTAATATGCACTAACATAAAATTTACCAAAATAAATTACAACTGTTTTTTTGTTAAAAATGTAATACTTTGTGTGTAATTAACCTGCTATCGAAATGATGCAGTCATTATTTTGCTACAGCATTTAATAAACAGTCTAATGAACCTTGTTAATAATACATATCTAATCATTATATATGTACATATTATGTATAAAAAAAGAAGTCAATGCTGAATAATTTAATTTGAATTGATAATTAATAAAAAAAATACAAAATTCGCGACGAAAAACAATTAAGGCCAAGTACGAATTGATAGGAAACGAGAAATTTGCGACGTTATGTACATTAATTACTATATCGTACTCGTATAGCAATTGATGTTGTAATAACTGATTATAACTCGATAAATGTACTTGATATATCGATAAAAATTATTCGATTATTTATTGATAAATGCATCTTTGCTAATTTAAAAGATTGTGGTTTATTTTTAAATTCTTCGTAGATAGTATATAATATTACGTAACTTCCTTGGGAAGTTGTATATGATATAAATTATTATTTTTAATTTTCTCAACTACCTGTTCATCACTCATTCTACTAATTAGGTTAAAAAACTAGGTTTTCATAAAAAAAATGTATAGTTTATAAAACAATATAAATTATATATATACATTACATACATACATATATAGACATTAGCATGTCCCATTTAACTTTTTTATTTCAAATTCATTTTTTTTTAATTTTCAAAGAACATAATCAAAATTTTTATTTTAGACCATTTGGCTTAGTAATGTGTTCTAGTTCTTTTTATAATTAGTAGTAATTTTATCGGTGATATCAGTAATAACATTCCGTCCCACAAAAAGTTCCAAAAGCTTATTTCCATTTTGTTACTCATTTTGGGTGTGTTTATTTTTTTTAAGAGGAATTCTTTGAAAGAAATTCTAAAATTTATAAAATAACCTATCTGATATAATGAAAAAAAAGTAATTAGTTGATATTTTTATTTTGGGCAATTTTATGAAACTGTGGCAAAAAAATGAGAAATGCCCAAATATGCCCCCACGAGACCTAAGTAGTAGGGATTCAGGAGTTCTGGCCCACTCCGTGGGCCAGAGCTCCCGAAT
>DWAO01003755.1:0-13708 GCA_018230605.1 Heliconius congener
CTCGAGTGGGGATCGAACCCACAACCAGTCGCTTTTACAGTCACACTTCGTGCCGTTGCGCCACGACTGGCCTCAAATATATTTATAGTTTGAAATATTTACAGTCTGGAAAAAAGTTTGTCTATTGCAAAGTAGTAACGAGTTCGTTTGTTACAAAAAATGTTCTATGTATATATAATTTAAAAACCATTTTAAAGCAAAATTTAGGAAACGATTGTTCCCTATTTTTTTTTCATCGTTCTGTTCATCTAATGGATATCTATTAAAATAACCAATAAATATATAAGAATAACCAGCAACTCAATATAGACACATTGTACAATAAATTTACTAAAAATCCTTAAGTAAAACATTAGGTACTAAAACAAAAGCACTTCAGTGGATAACAATTATCACTTTCTTTAAATTCGCCCTCTATTTTGTTCAATTCAATACTCGTCGCAATCGCCGTCAAGTGCTTATTGCATCAATAAAACGTTCCGTAAACGCTTCGAGCACTATCTCCGACCAACTCCCTGGCCATCAAAGAATCTTGTTTCGAACCGACAGCGCCGTAGCTTCTAGTGCACAGACATAAGGCACGTTTGGAATTCCCATGTTACTCCCAAGATATGGAATTCGAGGAAACTATTTACGTCAAAAGTTCCAAGATTCGAATAGATTTTAATGTCTTCAAAGTTTAAAGGACTGGATGGATAAATTTTGTACTGTTCTTGCATATTTTAAATATTCTGAAGTTGCGAGCAGACGGCGCTAGTTGAATTGAATGGAATTATTCGACTAAAATCCTTTACAAATTCTACATTTCAGTTTTTGCTATAAACATATTTTAAATTTATTTATGTTACTTTATAGTATTTTACAGTAAAATATTATTTGAATATTACATAGACTGCGTACTATACAAAATAAGACGTTTGCTTTTCAATTGTTGAACTTACATAAAAATTACCACCGACCGGCTCGGAAGCTAGTTCTGATGAGACGAGCCAGCAAGAAACTTGACAGTTGATCGTTACAAAGTGTTTTTTTATCTTCACGATATATTTCTTACACAGCAGAGTAGTGTTAAATTTTTGTTTTTTTGTAGCAAATTTAGAATACTTTCAGGAATTTTATTATAGATAAGTACATACTCAGACCCATAAAAGATTTATTAACTTTTTGTAGGCGATGACTTGGTGTTACAAGTTTATCTTTATTTCTCGTCCCTATCGTATGTCTATTACTATTTTTACTATAGCTATATATAGATAGCAAAAATGTTGTCGGATGAACAGAATACTGTAGTGCATATTGTGAACCAAATGTAAGAATACGTGCATCTTTAAAAACATCTCGCAGAGAATGTCGATCTCTTAGGGTATTATAGATCGATCTCACAGCTCTCTTTTCGAGAATGAATATTGAATTTATATCTGTGACATTGTCCCATAGTAGCTAGCAGTCAAAAGTTTCCATATATCTCTCTTTCAAGTGTTAACCAAACGATAATTTATCTGTAATACTAATTTAAATTAACTTTTTCAGAAAAACAGATTTGAACCGGTACTTTTAGCGCGCAATAGTCAGTAGTTACGAGTTTTATGTGACATATTTGCCACACCGTAGTCATTTGTAAAAACATATTTATCGTATTTTTAAGAAAAGTTAAAGTTTATTATTTCATATATCTTATTAAAAATAAAAAAAATAAAAAAATTATAAACATTTTTAATTACATACTAACTAACAAAATTTACACCTCAGTTTATTTAAAAACTATTCAGTATTCATTAAATAATATTAGCCCATCAATACATTCGTTAAACAGCCACAGTCGTTTAAAGGTTGACATAAAACGTACAATAACAAGATTATTACAAAAGTAATGTCGGCGATAAAATGAGGTAAAAATACGTCGAGGATTGAGTTACGCTGAGAGCTCATTATTATGATTATTATACCATGGTTACATGAGCTCCATGGAAGGTAGAATTCGTGTTTATATTATTAAATTTGCAATACCATTAGGACAGGCTAAATTTGAATAGAAATATTTCGAAAGCATCGTTCACTGCCTAATTTTTCATACAATCCATCAGTTTATTTGATTTTAGCGTCGTTGAGTTCCGCTATTAAACACTCAATTAAATTCAAGTTGTACAACAGTAGAGGATTAACTACTAGCTATAAATAGGGAACTTCTAGCAACGTTTTTCTAATTAATATTATTAAAATTCGCAAAACTTCGACGTCGTTAAATAATTTAAATCGTTTCATCCCTTTGTCCCTCTCAAAATGATAAAATCTCATATTAACATGTTAGTTCTAATTGTGGTAATTTAATCGTTTGAATGCAAGTTTAATTACGCATAGCAAATAGCTGTCATCGTTTGTATCGTTTAAACGTCCGCGATATTAATGTAGACACGCCCCTCAAAGTGGAGGGTCTATTATATATTAAGTAGAGGGATGTGGCGTGCTTTGATCTCCTTCTCCTCCTTTTACCCCACGCCGGGGCTTAAGAAGCTAGAAAGTCTCACATTTACATAATTGTATTGTTTACTGTAAAATATGAACTATTATATTGCGAAATTAGTTTGTTATTAAAATTTTAATGCCTTTCATTTTTCAATGTAGAGGATGAAACTTGTTAACGTGCTAGCTTTTTATTTGTAGGGTTCCGTACCTTTTGAGGAAAAAAGGAACATTTATATGATCACTTTGTTGTCCGTCCGTCTGTCTGTCAAGAGCCTTTATCTCAAAAACGCTTGAAGATATCGAGTTAAAATTCATACCGTTAACTCATATATTATGAAATTTGGGAGCTGAAAACTACATTTGTGTTGAAATCCTAAAAAAATTTAGTCTTAAAAAGGAGGCAACATTTGGTATTAACGGTTTTAATGTTGAAGTCAAAAGTGAGGTAACAGATGAAAGGGCTCAGTGAAGCCCGCGGCCTCCAATTTTTGTACGGAATCGGTTTTTTCGGTCTGTTGTCGATGCAAAGAGCTGTGTTGAATTCTGCTAATCAACACTTAATGCTTCCAGAATTCAGCAAAAAATAGATAACGAAAGTGTCTTAATGGGAACGGAATATCTTAACACTAGGAACGGAATATCTTAACACTAGGAACGGAATATCTTAACACTAGGAACGGAATATCTTAACACTAGGTTACCAGGTTACCTTGTTATGTGCGGGGTATAGATACATACATATAATCTATCCCTCACTACAGCTATATTTGTTTGTAAATATTTAAAAAATCAAATATCAAAATAAGTCAGTTATTTCTCAACTGTGTGTACATTTAGATTATTATAGACCACAACAGTAATAAACATAAGTGATTTTAATTTGAAAGAAAGTCTGCTTCAAGTATACAACTAGATAGTTGATCATGGGTTTTCTACTACATATTTATAAGAAAATTTTCACTTTCCACAGGAAACTTGGAACGTTACAATGACAGCTCTCGTACACACCATTCGCGTTGATACATTATTATACTACCTTCTTTGATATTGCTATTGGTTTTCTTATAATATATGTATATTAGTGATCTCTCTTAAAAGTAAAGACAACTTGTTTTTAATTTATGATATGAATGAATGAAAAAAAAAATCTAATTCTGTAAAATTTTATGTGCATGTATATATTTAGGCACTCTCCTACTATTGATATATTATTGAAAAACAAGTTTGTGATTCTAAACCTGATCATCGTATATGACTTAAATCATAAGCATATATTAACGAGATGCCAGTCGAGGCGCAGGGGAACAAGCGTGCGACTGTTGGCGACAGGTTGTGGGTTCGATTCCCACTTGAGGAAATTATATATTTAATATTTTCATTTCTTCACTCTGGTGTCGAGGCAAAGCGCAATATTGAGTTCCACCACTCAACACGCAACACCCCCAGAATTGACCGGAAAGTGGGAAGCGGAGTGTCCTACCACTCAGCTCCCTCTGCATATCCTCTTACATACGAAATACAGCGTGAGGCTGAAAACATAGGAAAAATTATTACTCTATCATAATAGGTACATAGAGCGCGAGTTTCAATTTCCAATCTGGAAGCCAGTATCCTGAAACGTTTTAATAAGATAATACGAAATGATTTACATTTCCGTGCCCTCTTACAGCTAATATACGCAATGACCCGGCGCTGGAGCTGATTACTCACGCCCGGAGCGACACATTAACAGATTAACCACGGACGACGGACGGCGTCACTGACAACATGTTGGATTTTGACTTTATTTTATTTACTCTATAGTTTTAATACGAGACCAACAAAAAAAAGAGTAAACAGGATTGGTTGTGGGTTCGATCTCGACTCGAAGAAATTCAATATTTGTTTAAATTTATATTTCTATTTATTCGCTCTGGTGTCGAGGCAAGGTCAAGCGCGGTAGTTAGTTTCGCAGATTTTTTAAAATTGAAATAAAATATCACGTTTATTAGCGAAACTATAACTAGTTGTGGAGCATTTGCGCAAGCTATGTATATCTTTGGTTATAAGAACGAAATTTTAAGAGTGTGTGGGTTCGATCCCCACTCGAGGATATTAAGTATTTATTTAAACTTATAATTTCATTTCTTCGTTCTGATGTCGAGACAAAGCACGGCGTACCGCTACACAGCACGCAGTACCGCTACTCAGCACGCATTGCCTCCAGAATAGGCCGGAAAATGGGACACGGAGTGTCATAACACTAAGTTACCTCTGCCTACTCGCTGTGTACGAGATACACTGTGAAGCTGTTTTTTTTTTTAAATTGAAATAAAATGTCACGTTTATAACTGGTTGTGGACCATTTACGCAAGCTATGTATATGTTTGGTGATAAGAGCGACATTTTAACGTTACAAAAGGTTAACGAGGTGTCCAGCCAATGCATGTAATTGATAAACTTATGAATATAATGTAAAGTTATGCGAGTAAAAACATTATGTTGTAATGTAGTTTCGTAATTAAGTTTATATTAAAAATATCTACATTTTAAATTATGTCATACTAAGTTATTAATGTTTTCGAGATAATTGACTAATTATTTTTATAAGTTTCGTTAAGTTTTTTAGCAAATAATTAAATTAATATGTTAATTAACCTTATCTACAATATTTTTTGGACCGTAAACGTAGAAAAATTTTAGCGACCCGGATTTTTTTTTATATAAAACAAAAAAAATACCTTTATACGCTGGTAAAGTATTTTTTTTCCATTACTTAAAAATGGCATTATTTAACACATTGAAAATTATAAAATGACTTATCTATAATATGTACTATAATATATTCTTTAGTGAAATTCTGTTTTCATAAAAGAACCTTATTCGCGTACAGTACATAAATTAACTCCAACACCCTAATTTACCTTCCGTACTTACTGAAAGCTTCCGGTCGAGAACACCGGCACCAACGCTAAAAGGGTTACTGTCGTCTCTCACAGGTCACTACGTACATTATCTCTATATTGCACATCATGACTTAATAGAGTAACCAGACGTTTCAAAATTTGTAAAGTTTTAAAATGTACATATTTTAGAAAAAAATCTTTTATTACTTAACAGGTTTCCTATCTTTGAAAGTTTATTATATGGTTTCATTTTTTATAAATGCTCACGATTTTAATAAATTTATATATATATATCCATATAATTCGGATAATTGAAAAATTAAATAAAACAAAAATTCTATAAAGCACTCTTATTAAAAATAGATTTTCTTTACGCCAAGAATCCTTTTTTAACTTTTCCTTTTAATTAATCTTGTAATAAAGTTACAGACAAACTTGAAGTCACTTAATAAATTTCATTTTAAATTATATGTAGATAGAAAATTTTATAAAAGCGACTATTATTAGTACAGTAGACAAAGTTTTACAACATAAATAATATTAAAAGCGGTCTTGGTAATATAATTTCCTGCAACGTAGGAAGGTTCGGGTTAATTTTGCCAGCGGAGCCAATGGATTTACTCAAGAATGTCGAGATTAAATAAGGAACCGATTCTCGTCTCTTGATAAAATAATGCTTTATAATAGACTAAATTTGTTTGAGTCAATGAAACGTGTTTTTGTATTTCAATATTGAATATTAATTTTGTTTTATTTTAAACTGAATTTATATTCTTTGTATACAGAACTGCACGTGGGTTATGATTTTGAGTAAATTGGTTTGGAATCTTAATGTTGTCTCCGTATATCAATAACAATTGATTACATATATATTTTTTTATTTTTTACCAGTATAAAGACAAAATAAAAAAATATATATTATAAGAAAACGTATCAAAATTTTAACGTTGCAACTACATAGCTTAGTTCACTTCTTTATATGTTTCTTTCCTAAGTATAGTATTTAAGAACAATAAATAGAATCATTTTGTAAAAAAAAACATATTCTTACACAATAAAACATCGATGTCCTCTTTGATAAAAGTTACATCCATAATAAATGCCATCAAACCCATCCTTCCTTCAGACGTCTCTTGAACATCAATTTCATTTTCCACGGCATTTTACTAGATAGCTTCGACGTTAAAGTATCAAAAGTGTCAGTTACGAACACTCTAGCCTCTACGGTAGGTACCTACCTACCTACCTATATATAGGTATAGGTATACTTATAATCGTATTAGCGAAGGCGTCTTGACAGATGTTACGCAAACCACTTTATGTTACGTCGGTGAAAGCTAGAGTGCACATGAAAATATCAAACTGTAAATATAGTATCTAGATATCTATATTTACTTATATTACCTTATATATTCATATCAAGTTATAATTTTATATCTAAGTTTGAATTTATATCTTTTTCAAGTGACTCATTTTTCTTATTTTTTTGTATACACAATCATTGTATTATATTTAAAATATACATATAAAGAAGTTGTTTATTTTTCAGCTTTATATGATGTTTCAAGCTTTCAGCTTTATATGATAGCGGGGTAGGCAGCGGGAACCTAGTGTTAAGACACTCTGTTCCCGACTTACCACCGAATTTAGAATTTTTGGAATATATAATATAGCGAATCTTCTCACTATATTGCTTTCAAATTGGCAAAGTTATTGTCACCTAATTGATTTCAGTCAACTTGGGGATTGCTAGTGTCACTCAACTTGCAGTTTATGTTAAGTTACTGGTTATATTGGCCTATAATGCTTTCTACACTTGGTTCCAACTAAGCCTTATCTATATTATCATCATTGAATTTACGAGGTTTTAGCATAAAATTACCAAGACTTTCTTCGATTTATGTATTATATAGTAGTTTAATTTTATATGACTTTTAAATTCGACGGAAAGTGTGGAACGGAGTGTCTTAATACTAGATTAGGTAGGCAGATGGACTGCCCTGCCGTGTGCAGGATACAGCGGGAAGCTGATTTAATTACTGTTAATTTATATGACTTTAATATTAATTTTATGATTATCTCACAAAAGAGTATATCACACAATTTTTTTTCCTATCAGTATAATAGCGTGTGTTAGCCATCCGTTAAATTGTCCCAGAACAGCGGAACCGTTTAATCCCATATAACACTAACTAGGTTACAGTTTCCTCAAAGCAACAAAGACGCTCAATTTACACATATTCATCTGACAGACGAACATTTCCCGTGCAATGCTAATTCAATGCTGGATTCGATTTACATAAGCGTGGGTTACTCGATCGAATACAGTTGGTTTTAAGTGAACGAGGAACTTGGTTCTAATTTATAATAATAACAGATTATTTTATTCACACCCTTAATGCATTGTTTTTTATTTTCTCTGTATTTTTTTAGGCCAGACGTGGCGCAGAGGTACGAGTGGGTTGTGAGTTCGATTCCCACTCAAGGAAATCAAATATTAAACATTTTTATTTCTTCGCTCTGGTGCCCAGGTAAAACGCGGCGTCCAGTTCCGCCTCTCAACACGCAAAACCTCTAGAATTCGGTGGAAAATGGAGAACGGAGTGACATAACACTAGGTTCCCTCTGCCTATCCCGTATTGTGCGGAATATTGTGTTATACTAAATATATAATTTCAATGGTATTTAAAGTGAAGTATGTGATTTATAAAAATGTTGGCTTTTTGATAGAAATTTTAACCAATTTCCCCGTAACGTTAACTGATATGTGACGTTAAGGAATTTTGTGCATACAGTATACAAATAACCACTACTAAAATAACTCTATCCAATAATAGAGTTCACAATTTTGAATAAAATTTATATTAAGCAGTCCATTTCGGTTATTTAAATGCTCTTTACTGAATATAGAATGATATTATAATATATTTTATTATTCCAAAGTAAATTTGAATAGGGAAAATTGAAATTTCGCTGCCGTAGGCGTAGAAGGTCTACTACAATGTTGAAAGTCTACGTCTCTGGCCTTGGATGCTAAATTACTTAAGTATTCCTTCATAACGATTTCATTTGTACAATTATTATCATTTAAACCACTAAAATCAGCTTCACGCTCTATCCCGCACACAGCGCGGTAGCAGGATATATATTTATTATTTTCCTAATTAAAACACGCTATGTTGTATGAAAATTATAAAACAAATATACTTTGGCTCCTTTAATATAGAAATGGGTATAAAAAATATGGAGAAAATTGTTCCTTGCGAATGCACTCTCAAAGCTGTGCACTTTCATCGGAAACGCATTAGACGCACGAATCCAAGTGAAAGCATTTTGTACGATTCACTGGGGTGGGTGTAAAAGAGTTTCGTATATATGCAGGAATACAGTTTATACATGCTGTTCTAAAAATAGGAGCTATTAAGTTATTAAAAATATTTTTTTCTTAATTTGATTATTAATGTGCGTTATGTGTGTGTATGTGTAAAAATATTTTAATGTTTTTTTTACTTGTCATTCACAAGTGGAACGTGGTATAATAAATATAATAGAAAAAAAAATATTGTTTTTTTGTATAAATATAAGCATTATCCCATTCAAATTAATAATTGTTGATTATATTTATAATCAAATTAAATGTGCTAATACTAATTTTCCCCATATTTTAATTTACCAACTACAAGTTTATACTTGTATTTTTTTTCTTTCAATTATATATTTGAATTAGGTAATATTTATAATAAAAGACGATATTTTCTTTACTATTATCGTACGTTTTGTTTGGATATAACGTGTAAAAAAAATACTTCAAAATCCTATTATATGTTAGGTTTATACGTAAACCTAACCTAACTCAATACGGAGGTTGTATTCTATGTACATTCGACTCGGTATTTCTCATACAAAGTCGTTCAACCGTCGCTGCACAATTTTCAACCATTCAGCAACTATACAAATAAGAGAAAGATTACCTAGGGCTTCGCAATGCACACCTGTTTCCTCGTTTCATCTGTTGACTGTTGTTTCTGCTTACATAGAGAAATCGTACACTATCTAAATAGACTCTTGGAATTATTGATTATAGTGAATTTTGTAAAATATTCAAATATTTTCAAGCATTTCTTTGATATAAATAAAATGATTTCACTTACTTATTTAGAAAACGCATAAAAATTTGAACGTAGCGGAACTCGGACCCACGACTCCTGGAAACCAACCAGGTCGGTCGGCCTGGCCGGTTTCTTAATTTCTTAATTTTTATACGTTTTCGAAATAAGTATTTTTCTTTCCTAAGTGTGGAATAACACTTTAAAAAATGCTTAAAAATTGTTTTCATTTAATTAATTTGAACTGATCTTTTGTCTATTTTTTTTTAATTGGTTAATTATCTTAAAGTAAGTCAAAGTCTCTTTATAATGATTCTACACGGTAATTTATACGCATATTTAGTGAAGCTACTTAAAGTCTCTCTGAGTATCGTAAAATTCTGTTTGAATTCATTCTTATTAATTAATAATCATTAAGATAAATTTATACATATTTTATATTATATTTTGAAGGTTTGGCGCTCCGTTCTCTCTGACTACCTCGCTAGGGATAAAGCGTGAAGCTAAGTTAAGTTAAGTTTAAGATAAATTTATACTATTTTTTTCGTCACTCAACACGATATGCCCCTAGAATTCAGCGAAAAGTGGGGAACGGAGTGTCTTAACACTAGATTTCCTCTGTCGGCCCTGCTATTTGCAAGGATACAGCGTGAAGCTGATTTATTATATATATTATTTAGCTTAAATTAATAAATATACGTACTTCTATTATATTTTAGTCAATATAAAACTGCGAAGAGAATCCCTTTGTAGAGCAAAACAATAAAGAGCGAAATAAGAAAAACAGTGGGAGCATTAGGGATGGCTATGACAAATAATGCCGCAAAACAAACACAGAACTAATTAAATGTAATGAATGTGACTCGAGCTTATTAGCTGAATGACTTACTGTCTGCTCCGCTGGGGACGGCTTTTATGTTTTTAATGGCTCGTATGTTTCAAAATGCGCTATGAAATGTGGCGCAGAGGCACAAACGTGTGACCGTAAATGCGATTGGTTGTGAGTTCGATAACCACTCGAGGCAGTATTTAATGATTTCATTTCTTGGCTCTGGTGTCTGGCGTTATGTTCCGAAACTCAACACGCAATGCCTCTAGATTTCGGCGAAAAATGGGCAACGGATGTCAAAACTAGGTTCCCTTTGGATACCTTGCTGTGTGCGGGTATCTAATACGGATATAATGTATAGTGTGAAGCCGATTTTTTATTTTAATAATTTATGGTAGGCATCTTGTTGTGTAGTATTAAATATTAATTATATGAATGTAAACATGGTGGAAAATCTTTTCCTTATACTTATCTTATTACATCTCCGCTTACGTCCACGCAGGAAGTTAACAATCATCATCAGCGCTTTCACTTCTTCAGTTATATATGTATATGTTATAACTTATTTTCTTAACAATTGTGAAAATATGACGATGTATGACCGTAAACACGAGATGTACACTAGGAAGAATGAGTCATTTTCATTTCTAAGGGAGTACATTGACATTAGATTCTTTCTGTGTGCTACGGGGTGGAGGAAGAGGGAGACTACTATAATTATAAATAAAGTTATTTTCATCTATATCTAAATCAGCTTCACGCTTTATCCCGCACACAGCAGAGTAGTGTTAAGACACTCCATTCCCTACTTTCAGGCGAATTTTGGAATCATTACGTGTTGAGTGGTGGAACTAAAAGCCGCGCTTTGCCTCGACTCCAGAACGAAGAAATTAAATTATATTACCTGTTGATATATTAGAAATTATATCAACAGCGTACAAACATGATGATCTGAGAAGTGTGTGTATAGCTCAAATCGCATCAATGATATACCGACCGACCCTAGCTGTATAATTAAATGTTAACAACACCATTTAACGGCGAAATCTATTAATTTGTTCTTATCGTAAGATACTGTTCCACCACTCAACATTCAACGCCTTGAAAAATTTGGCGGAAACTGGAGAATTGAATGTCTAAACACTCTGTTTTCTTTGCCCACTATGCTATAAGTTTAGCAAAAAATACATCGCTTTTATTAGGTAGTGGCAAACTTTAGTAATGTAATACTGGTGGATAAAGTCAATTTAGGTATATTATCTTAAAAAAGCAGCAGTTTATCTAACGTCTTAAAAAAAATGCCATATTTTATTATTTGCAAATGATATTTGGATGAAATAAACCTATTACTAGGCTTATTTAAATAATAAATTCACGGTCAAAAATCTTACGTTTTATACTTTATAGAAACATAAGACATTTTCTTATATAAAATATATGTAACAAGAGTATGTGATTAATTCAGAATAAATAAGAGATGCTTTAATAGTATAATTTGAGACTTGCGGTCGTTCATATCAAGCTAATTGGACAGCAAAAGTCAAGTAATATTATAGCACCATATATTTTGTTCTAATTGATATAATCGCTTACCGTCAGCTTGACGCCCAAACCGCTCCAGGGCACAAATCATTTTGTTTGTGCTTAAACAAATGACGGTTTCATCAGCCCACCTGGGACGTGCTGGGCGTCGAATTATGACGTTGTAGTAATTAATGACGTAGCTCGTCACCGTCACTTCGCTGATCTGAATAATTCATGGGGATAGTGACGTATAGTTGTAACGTAAAACTCGGGTATAATATATGTATATACATTAAGGTATTTTGGAACACACGCGGTTAAAATAATACGATGGCGTTCCTTATTATTGTTATTTCGTTATTTAAGGCCAACTAAGCATTATATCGTAATATTATATAGCTTATAGCCATCCTGAGGTATGTAGCTGTCATACAAAATAAAATATATTAATCCGACCAATAGGTCCAGATATTTTATTTAGCATTTCAATAAACAAACTCTTTCGATTTATCATATTAGTATTAATTTATATTTTTCCTATTTGATTACGTATTTTATTTAACTGAATAGTCTGCACCTGTAAATAGATATCGAAAACAAATTAAATGTTACAAACATGTTACAATTACAATGCTGGCGAGCACAAACATTGTCATGTATTTATTTTTACATTGATCAAATTTACATGAATCTATTTTATTATTTTTAAATTCGTATCAACTCTTTTTAGACGGTAAACAATATGAAATTGTATATGTCGGTCGGTACGGTCAGGTAATATGTCATATACAGCCGGTGCGTAGTCCACAATCTCGCGCCCTACGGAGGTTTTTAATTAATACGACAACGGCCATACCCGGGGAATAAATCTTGCTTAATGTCCCTTTAGTCTGGTCAGTGGTACCCCATGTGGGTGGTCGGATGTAGACACGTGAATCGATTGTGTAATGGTGCCCATCGGTGGCAATTGCTGTGAACGCTAGGAGCATGTGGTGGTACCAAATATATTGACTTCCACTTGCCACAAAGTGTGCGCCATAAATTACTTATAGGACATTGCGCTTCCATTCGTAAGATAAACAACCGTTGTTTTTTTTTGTTCCAGAAATGCGACGTTTCTCGAACCCCACTTACAAGGGGTGAGGCGGCGTGACAGCAGAAGTTCGGATTCGGAGCACGATGAGAGATCTACAGAAGATGATGAGAGATCACTCATACGTAGCTCCCAGCGAACGAGGCTGCCTCCTCCTCCGCCCCCGCCACCAGACGACGAGCCCCCGCCGATGAAGCCCCGAGAATTTTTCGAGAGATTGCAAAGCCAAGCTATGAAAGAAGCTCAAGATCGAAAACAAAGACGCGACTTAAAAGAAACAAACCATCTCTTGAGGCCCATAGACGCTGACGGCAGTCTGGGAGACAGCCTCAGTCAGGTATGTCACTGCATGCTTCAAACATGCTAAAGTTCAAATATATGCAGACTAATGAACCGTCCCGCTATGTTTAGTTTAACTTTCCAAAACTTCTCTAATTTACATTGTTCTTTTTATCTACATATTAAATTACCTAGGACGTGGGGGAACACACTGTATACAAAATTCAGAAACACATTCACTTGTCTTTTTGTGTAGCATTCGAATGTACGACTAAGTTACTAGAGAATTTGCTTTCTTTCAATTTTACTGACATTACCATTTGAATACAAAGAATTGTGTTACATGAATGTACCTATAATTTGAAATATGTATGTAGATAGCAATGTCACTGTGTTTTGATAATATTTAAACAGTAGTTATTGTCAAAAACAACCTTCTTTTTAAATGATATTAATTAAATAAAATGGAGGCCCGTCGTGGCACAGGGGCACAAAGTGTGACTGTAAAACCGACTGGTTGTGGGTTCGA
>DWAO01003756.1:0-13706 GCA_018230605.1 Heliconius congener
CCAGGGACCTCATTTTAAGAACATACTGTCAAAGATAAATAGCTATTTTAAATCTTCTCATCGCTGATATTAGTTTTAAGTTTTATATGAAATTGTAGTTCGTATTTTTTTTAAAAGGTTGTAAGTTCGATTATTACCATACGCCGTTGAAGATGTTCTTTTGTCATATTTCATTATAAGATTATTTTTTTATTTACTTTTCTTCAGTCTGGTTCCAAAAAAAATTAAGAACTATTTATTTGCCAATATATCTGTAATGATTATGAATTATTCATAAATATAACTTCATAGATAAATCATTTTATCATCTTTTTTGTTGGTTCTGATTCCAGCGACTAAATGCAGTGTTGAGTTCTACCAATTACCCGCAATGTCTCGAAAATTGGGTAGACAATGTATGGAAAAGACAAGGCACACGGGGGTCCGGGTCACCTGATGGTAAGTAAACACCGTCGCCCACGATCCCGTGCATCATCAAAGGAGCTTCCTCAGGTGTTACATGATCCCACAGGTGCGTAGCCGGCGCAAAAAATTTACAAAATAATAGTATGCTTATGTTTTGAAAAATCTTGTATTTATATTTTATCCCATCATATTTTTCTTTTCCGAAAACCTCTTACTCTCTTTCCAAATGAAAACAAATTTTAAAAATAAAGAAAAAAAAACAAATTTTCAAGTTAATTGAGAAAACCTCAGTACGTCTTGTGAGATGATCAAAACCGCTGAATATAAGAGCACGCCCGCCTCAGAGCTCGTGCCGCGTGCTAGGGACGTGACGCCCGCGTTCACTAAAGCTAATTTAGAATGCATAAAAGCAGCAATTTCAAGGAAAATATTGTTCGTTTTATTGCATCACTAGCTTCTGTATGCGGTTTTGTTTCAATCTATGATACATAAAATGTAATAAAATATTTTGGCCACGGCGACTCATCGGCTCGCATCTGACTTTTAACCCAATGGTTGTAGGTTGGATGATACGCCGTCTCATGTGATGGCCCAACATCAGGACAGGACAACACGTTTGGGTTTCTCATTAATACCAATATAAAAAATAAAAATTATATATTTTTTATTAAATTTAGCTGAACGAATCCACAACGAAAAAATACACAGAATAGCAGTAGCCAGCTTGGATGCCACAGTGAGAATAAAGACCATCTCACAGCAAGATTGATAAAGAGAGACAGGAGAGACTTCTGGAGATCTTTAGAAACGAAGCATCAATGATACTGGAAAATAAAGCAAATCACATCAAAAGCACGAGATGCCCACGGAGGATATGTATTCTTTATATAAAATGTTAAATGTACATACATGCCCTCCGAGAACGTTGATAACGGTGAACGAGACGAAAAAAAGTATCTGAACCGTTTCGCGTTTTGCTTCATCTGGTAACTTCTTCAGTTTCAGAGTTTATTGTCATATCATTATTATATTATGATACGGAACGTCAAGTTGGTTGGCATAGTAAACGGTTGTACTAAGACATCGTTTGACTTCACCGCGTTCCAAGTATGAACCTAGAGAAGACCTAGCGAGTCAGGACTGCTTACCCACGCCCACGAGCCCACTTCGTTATGCAGATAAGATAAAAAAAACATTTCATCTATTGCTAACGTCCATTTAAAAATATATAAAATAAACACCGGAATTTGGCGTTCAGGTCAACACCAATTGCCCATTCGTATCACTAATAGCACATCTAAATTTCAACCTGTCATGAGATTTTTTTAACGATCTAAAATTCATATATGAAATTTAACTATCAAAGAGAAAACCATTAAAAAATAGCACTTCCTCCCTTTTACCCACAAAGCAAGGTAGAGAAACTCTAGTATTAAAACACTCTATTTCAGGTTTTTCACTCAATTTTCGAAACATTGCGCATTGAGTAACGGAACTGAACACCACGCTTTGTTTTATTCTCTCTAGAGCGAAGAAAATGAATAAAACAGTTTGTTCCCGCGATTGGGATTGAACCCCCAACCGATGCGCTTACAATTAGATGTCATAACGCAAATCCACGACGGTCTCAAATAAAATAGAAAATAACTTTGGATTTTTTTTCACTTTTTAGATATTCTATTATAGCATTTGGCCAGTATTTTCTAATCAGGTTCACGTTGCGTCCTGTTTATAACAGGTTATATAAAGACACTTTGCTCTGCTAACTGGCAATACTCAACGCCGCAATTTGTCTTCTTCCCAGAACGAAAATGAAAATAATTTAATCCCACGGAAGAATCGAAACTACAACTATTTTGCGTCCGACTCACCGTTACACACCATTAATTTGTCTGCGACTCAATAGCAACTCTTATATATACCGCTGAGAAATCTGAGATTGAGAAAATTGGGGGGAGAGTGGGGGAGCAAGGAAAAAGAATTTTTTATTACGCTCGGGTGTAGATGTGAAAGATGACAGTTTAAAATGGTGTAAGAATATGAAGATTTCAACGCTGTATATAGTAATATAGTATTTTTTTAGAGTTCTGTACCTAAAGAGTATAATGGGAACGTATTACTAAGACTCCGCTGTACTTCTACCCGTCTATGTCAAGTACCGTGACAATAATATTTTCACAGGTTATGTATTTGTTGCCGCTAAACATCAAATACTAAACAACAGAATTAAATAAATATTAAACAGAGCCATTCAACAAACTAGTTTTTTGGCCGTTTTTATAGATAATGTACCAAGTGTATGTACCAAGCCCATCGTGCGCGAGTGCGTACGACTCGCACTTGGCTGGTTTTTTTAAAGAAAATGTGAATTAAACGCCATATTTTTTTATTTTTTTTTAGGTTACGCTGTATCCCGCATACAGCTGAATAGGCAGAGAAAATTTATCATTATGACACTCCATTCTCCACGTTCCTTCTTGAGTTATTGGGTGTTGAGTGTCAGAACTCAACGCCGCTTTATCTTTATAATATTTTAATTAAAGGACGTCCGTTTGAGTTAAAATGTTTTACTTTGCCTTATTATTAATTCTCTTTGACAACGGGAACAAAGGCTTTGGTAAAAACTAATACAAAATATAGCTTTCCACAGGTTGTGTTTTGGAAATGGAAATATTAAATATTTCCATTTTCCTCGCTTTGTGATAACGCGGCGCAATGCCTCCAGAATTCAGTGGAAAATGGACAACGGCGTGTCTTAATACTACGTTTTACCCTTAGCCTACTGCTGTGTTACTAAAAAAACAGTTAAACCTTTTAAATACATATTTGTACATATATGTTAAACATTACATAATACAGCCACCTGCAGTACTCATAAATCTCAGCAGTGCGATACTTAATTTGCATTACACAAGCTATATTTGCACCCCCGCCCTATACAACTATAGAGGTAACTTATATGGTCGTTTACGGTCCACCGCCCTACGACGTGGGTCGTTTAGCACAGTGTTACTTGAAACGTTGTTATTTGCAATGATTCTTTGAAATAGTTAGTTTTTTTAACACGCCTTTCTATCTTCCGTCGTATCTATTTTCTATATTATATTTTCCGATTTCTCCGATTCAGAGAGATGTCAATGCAATAATATGAATAAAAAAACTCATTTTAACTTAGTTATTACTTTTTTTAACTTGCTTCAAATAAATTATTTTTTAACATGAAGAAAACCGACTACAAACAACGAACTAAAAAATAAAAAATATTTTTACATTATGTAAAACTGTACATTACTTTGATTTTGGAAAACAAAAATTATTAAAAAAAGGTTTTTTAATTTTAAAGTTAGTGCCAAGTTAAACAAACAGACTTAGTATATAGTATATATTCGATATTGTAGTAAGGTTGTTGTAGCATTAGCCACAACCATAATATAAATAACTGGAAATATGCCCACGATATGAATCTCACCTAACCTTTCCACTAAATAACACCTCTTTCTTGCCTAATGGACCATAAAAGTTAATTAACTTAACTAAATAGTTAATAATTAACCGTAAAATATGAACTGAATGCGTGGTTACTTTATATTAATGCAACATTAAGTAAGTCTTTGTTACCTGGATATGTAAATAAAAATACGTTTACGAAATTTCTTAGTAAACATACTAAGAAGTTTCATTAAACATAACAAAAGTTATATTGAATCAAAATTAAATCAACTTCACGCTGTAACCCGCACACGGCAGGATAGGCAGAGGGAACCTAGTGTAAATACACTCTGTTCCCCACTTTCTGCCGAATTCTAGAGGCACTGCGTGTTGAGTGGCAGAACTCAACACCGCACCTGGATATGAATTCGTCATTAAATGTTCTTAGATACAACCGTGGTAGTAGGCTAGTTTTTCATTTTGAAAGTGTTTGTAGTAGGTGCAATCTCCGCTTGTTTCCTGACTCTTATAATAAAAAGCGCCGCCATATAATACGAACATCAAACTTGAAATGTGGTAAGGCTGAGAACTTAGTGCTATGAGCTTTACGTTTTGATTTTTTTTACACGGACAGAAGAGAAGCCCCGAGCATTACAGGAAAGGCATAGGGAACCTGGGAACCTAATGTAACTCAACGCCGCGCTTTACCTCGTTACCAGAGCTTAGAAATTAAATTACAAAATATTTCATTGTCTCGTGTGCGTCTCGAACCCCCAACCTATTGGGTTAAAAATTGCACGCTTGTGCCTCTGCGCCTCTAGACCAGGGTATTTGTGGCAAAAATTAACGATTAATCTAAAGTTTTTTATTCTACTTATACATACATAATATCCATAAGTTATCATTCCCAAAATTTGTTTTTTTAGTTTATTTAGTATACTGTGAAGAGTTACCTTTGTAAATATTGTCATTTTCATGTAGTCTTCACTAGAGATATGTATATCTATTAAGTAACTAATATGTCAAAGCCGCAGTTATACAGTGCCTAACTGTAAGCGCGGACCGTTTTCAGTTCTATCCCTACTCGGAAAAACTAATTATTCTCATTTGAGCATAAAGAAGAACTTGCTCAGCTGACACCTCGAAGAAATGAGTGATGAAAGGATGGCATAAGAGATTTAAGATGGAAAACTGGGCGGTGAGAGAGGTAAAGGAGACCTCTGTTGACCTGCGAAAATACAGTATCCAAGATACTGGAGGAAGATCACGTAAATAGTCAGAGGAGCCCACGGAGGGCATTTATGAAGAAGTTGATGACAGTTGACGAGGATGCTATCTGCGGTATACAATGTGAAGCAGAATGAGAATCACGACATTGCCACAATCGATACGGTGCCGCGACATCTTGTTAAAAATTTGTGAAGAGATGGAGCACAAAACATTATAATTCCTTTTAATAATATAAATTTAAAACTATAAAAAATTTAAGAAAAAGTCCACCAAATCGTCTCTTGCTAAGCCAGCACAGTAGCTGTGGACATAAATTGTAATCCTTGATGACGTAGCGTAAGAGATGGCGAGTTTGTAGACCGAGAAATTCGCACAGTATGGCGCGCGGGAAATATGGCCATTTATATTATTATTACGTTTATTTCTGAGAAAATATATAATGAAATTAGTACTTGAATTATTTTAGAGGATATCAAATTATACTAAAGTTGTTATAACGGAAACTATTTGGAAAAAAAGAGAGACCAAGTTCTATGACGTCAGACAGCGCAGCGCAGCGGCACAAGTGTGTGACTGTAAACGCTTCCGGTTGTGGGCTCGATCCCCACTCGAGCAAATAAAATATTTATTAAAATTTATATTTTAATTTCTTTGCTCTGGTGTCGAGGCAAAAAGCGACGTTGAGTTCCGCCACCGGAAACGCAATACCTTCAGAACGTAAAGTTAAAAAAAAATCATCAAAATGGCTATCATGCTAATATTATGTAAGGTTAAATAAAAAATAGATATAATTTATTTTTTTAATTTCACGGAATATACTGCACATAGCAGAGTAGAATAGAAGGAACTTAGAAACCTTAGTCTTAAGCCGCTGTGAACCTAACTTAGCTCCACGCCGTATACCTAGCGGGGTAGTCAGACAGAACGAACTGCCAAACGCTACAGTAAGACACTCCGTTCCCATTAAAATACCTCCATTTCCCAATTTTTTCCAAATTCTTGAATCATTGATTGTTCAGGGGCGTAACTCAACGCCGCACAACTGCAACAGGTACATCATACAAATAACATCAAAAATAATGGAAATAGTAGTAAGTTAGTTAAAACAGAAAGTCAAAGTATTTAAGCTTCGCAAAGACGTTGCAGTTCCAACGACGAGACGTTTTTAGTCTGTTGGAAAAAGCTTAAACTAAAACTAACTAAGGGATAATAATATACTAAAACAGCTAGTGCGTAAAATTAAAATGTTAACTAAGTTTTACTTCTATTACAATTTCGTTTTTGTTTAATATAACGGCTGTATTATACCACGGTTCTTGATGTTAGTGGCACTTTCTCATTTACATAACTTAAAAGATGCATTCAAAAACTAAAGCAAAAAATAAGAATAAAGTTCATAGCTTCATGCTGTATCCCTTAAATAGTAGGGTTGGCAGAGGTAATGAAAATTATTCATTTCCGATAGTGAAAATCGCACCCACAACCATCGCGATTACAGTTAGACAGTATACCACTATACCACAACTGCCTCAATCAAACAAACTTAATATTAAGAGTAATTGTACTAATATTTACATTTCCTCTGTGTGTCTTAACACCAGGTTCTCAGGTTCCATATGCTTGCTCTGTAATATGCGGGATGCTGTGTCGGTTTCCATATATGTAAAGCTAAAGAAAATTTTATTACATTTTTATCAGACCAGAATTAAACGAGTACGTTCAACAAAACACTTAGAAATAGGTACAGTTTTCAGTAGTATTTGTTTAAAATCATGCGTTTTATTTAAATGTTCCACAGAAAAATATATTTCATTTTACATTTTTTACTTGAATCTTTTCATAGCCAAATAACGCGAGCTTTTGTTTGTTGAATAAACATTTATTTTTATACTATTCTTTTAAGTATTATAAAATTATCGTATTATAATATAATATATATTTTTTCAATATATAACAAATTATAATTATACTTATTGCTTATATTGCAACCGTCCTGTAAGAGTTACGAGTTACGAAATGATAACTATCACATCAGTTCAAATTCTTATTAAAGAGGTGAATATTTCAAAGGTGTGAAGAAATCAACACACAATATATCCAAAATTGGGCATGAGGTTAGGCACGGAGTGTCTTAACACGTAGCTTTACTCTGCCTACGCGAGATATAGCGTGACGATAAAAAATATCACCAATTAAGGCCAGTCATGGCTCAGGAGTACAGTAACACATTACTGTAAGCGCATTTGGTTGTGGATTCGATTCCCACTCGAGGAAATTAATTATTTAACTAATATTTTCTTTCCTTCGCTCAGGTGACAATATGCAATGCCTCCACAATGCGGCGGAAAATGGACAACGGAGGGCCCTAACACTAGGTTTCCCTCTGCCTACCATGCTGTGTGATGGATGCAGCGTGAAGCTGATTTTAGCAGCGTCAGTTACCGTATGTCTAACAGCAGCAATAATCGCAGTTGTTGTACAGACATTAGTGTCTTATCCCTACGTTTCCTCTATCCTGCTACAATCGGGATACACCGTGAAGATAAACATTTAATAACCACAAATAAACTATCTGAAACCAACTCTTTTACTCGCAACTGTAATCCCTCCACATAAATAAAACGCAACAACAATATCCAACAATCCGCTTACCGTTTCCGCTTCAAGGATGGACAAGCAAGAGTAATTAGAAGTACGTGGAACACGTGTTAGGTAACAGAGTGGATTTGAAAAGCTGACTTTGTAGGTCGCAAGTCACCAACGTGACAAGCTGTTGTACAAATGAAATAGGCCTTTGACATTACATGCGCTAAATTCTAGTTGCTTAAGGAATATTTATTATTTTATGGAGAATAATTCTTGTAGGGTTTGTCCCGTTATTGAAAAGATGAAAAATAAAGTAACTGTCGGGACAACCTCTTGCTGTAAGTACGGTGGTTACCGATTCTATTCCCAATCACAGAAACAAAGAGCGGCGTTGAATTCTACTATTCACAAAGCAAATGCCACGAATAATTGACGGAAAGTTGATCACTGATGGCAGAATCTTTAATGCAGATGAATTTTAATAAATTTCCAAAAGTTTAACTACAAAAATTACCTAAGCTTTCGTTCAAACTTTAAGATAATCAAAAATTCCAAAATATAATTTAAAAAAGCTGTGGGAAAAGAAAATTTTCATTATTCTTTAACATTATAGTATGAGAGGATGTGAAGCAATTTAACGTAAGACACTTGCAATTTCTGTGCAACAAATCTAATTTCGTAGCCGCGTGCGAGTGAAGCCGAAACAGCAGTCCCTAAGTTTTATTTCTCTAGCGGCTTTGTTCGAGATAATAACTAAAATACTAAAACATGAATGCTTTATGCCACGAACGTAGCGGGATGCAACTGTTAGCCTTTTAGCCTGTTACATGTGTCCTAAATTAAATTTCCTTAGAAAATGGCTGTTTCTGGGTTCAAAAGAACTGTTTCAGTCCAATTTTCGAGACGTTACGTGTTGGGTGTAGAAATTCTGTGCCGCGCTCTGTGTTTTATACCAGAGAGAGGACATGAAAGTAATTTACTCCCTCGAGCAGGAATTGAACCTACAACTGCTTTGCCATGGATGCTTGTTTAAAAAAATATTTTTTTCAGCTTCACTCTTAGTAGAAATGGAAAATGGAGGAAAAATTGAATATAATTTTTCCCTCAAGTAAAAAGCGAACCCACAATCATCACGTTTTCGCCCAATACTTACAGGAAACAATGACTACTACAAATGTAAGGTTGGTAAGTATTCAACGTCCAAGACAATAACAATCTTGCAATTTCCAAGAATGGATCTATGAAATCTCATTATATATGTATATTTTATAGTATCAATTTGATACAATAGCTTTTATAATTGGTTTTTTTTAAAGTAAAGTAGAGAAAGTTTTGCTTTCCGCAAAAAACTAGGAAGAGCACTTTTTAAATGCGCTAATATTTAAGTACTTACTTTATTGATTGAGAGATGACTCTATCGAGTCTGCTCTACAGTACTACGAGGTACTACTATATCACTATGCTATTATACTACATTACGTATATTACGTTTTTGGTTCCATTCTCACTCGGGCAAATTATTTCTTTTTTATATTTTCATTTACTCGTTTTTTTAACGAGACGCGACGCCATCCGCCATTCAACATCCTGGGGGATTCAGTGAAAAATGGGAACCTAAGTTGTCATAATGGGAACGGGTGTCTTAACACTAGACTTTCGTTCTGTCGACCATAACATGTGCCGGATAAAAAATGAAGTTAAAAATATGTTTTAGCCTACTTTTTATCCTTAACGGGGTAGCCATGGAGAAGGAGCCAACAGCTACGACTTTTGTATACCTCTTTCCTTTGCATCTGTCTTCTTTCTGCTATCAATTTCTTCATAAGCGCCCTCTGTCGTGTCCTTCATAAGTCGCCCTGTCATCGTTCGGGAAGATCAACTACTTCCCTTATCAATTCTCCATTCTTTCTTAATAAATCTATAGTTTTATAAACAAATTGTTACAAACTTTTCTCTTTTTAAGTTTTTAATACAGTAATTTACACAAAACACATAAAGAGAAGAAACATTTTAAACACAAAATATTTCAAGGAGTGATTTTAAAGAAGTGTTTAAGAACCTTGGGCTAAAATAAATATATGTACTTAAAAAATATTAAAAAAATACAAAACGTAACATTTCCGTTTCGTAACGTTACAGCCTACACTTGAAAACCGTTTAAACTATATGGACTAATTTTTTTTTGAGGAATATGGACTTTATTTTTTAGCTATAAAGGTATATTTCCTTTGGCAATTGTCATTGCTATTTCGGGCAGGCATCACGTAGGGAATGCTTCATTTTTAATTGTTATTTGTTTTCTGGCGATGAAAACATACCACAGTTCTGTTACGCCATTTTCACTTGTGTTAATACTGACGTATTTATTTGTTTTTTTTGTGGGTTCAGGATCTTTACCAGGGGAGGTAGAGAGAACCTGGGCACTGAGTGCTAAGACACTCCATTTCCATTAAGCTATTTCCGTTCCGTCCGTTTTCCTTCCGTCCTAGGAATTGTGGTGCTCTTTGCGTCGTTACCAGAATGGATATGAGAAAAATAAATATTTCAGTTTCTTGAATGGGAATCGAATCCACATTCTGTCGGAGTTTTTTTTATTCTTCTTTTCTTAAAACAATATTTAATGTCTACACGTGTTGGTCGTGAGTTCAATTCTGACTTACTAAATACTAGCTTTTACCTGTTCATTTACCGTAACTAAATGGAAATAACTTAATATTAAGTGTGACAGGTGACACATTCTAAGGTAATAACCTATTCTCTTCCTCGACAAATGGACCACAGTTTCTATTTTTTAACATGTATCTATCTATTTACTAAATCGAGCATTGAATCCCGCCCACCTCACAATGTTAAAGCGGATAAGGTCTATGTAAAGTTTGTTTTAACAATAGAAATACAAGAATGTATAGTAAAAAATACACAATCTAATATATTTTTTTCAGCTTCACGCCATGGCAGGGTATATAGAGGGAACATAGTTCTACCACACTCCTTTCCTGGAGTCGTGGCGGATGAAGTTTTACGTGTTAAGTGGTGGAGCTCAACGCCGCACTTATTATCAAAACGAGGAAATGAAAATATTAATAAATATTAATTCATTTCCCGAGTGGGAATGGAACCCACCGTCGCGTTTACAGTCGACGCTTGTGCCGCTTCCGCTTCTACACTTCAAAGTATTATTTAACACTTAAGCCACTGGAATTCTCGTTAAAAACTTAAACGCAGCAGGATTTGAGGCCTTTTAAATCCCAAACAGAGCTCTACTCATTAAGCTGTATTAAATTCCTGTACTCTATAGAGTTCTATAATTTCTGTATTTATCTATGAGAGTCTGTCGCAGCGCAGTGCGCACAATAATAATTTAGGATTCGATTCCCACTCAGGAAATTATTTCCATTTCTTAAGTAAATAGTGAGTTTTAGATTTGGAATCATTTAATTTTTTAAAAAGTCTTAGTCCTCGCCTTTTCTTAGCTAAAGAATCAGAGTCCCTTAACACAAAATAAATATCGTAGTAAATTAAAAATCAGTGTCAAATTTCTCAATTTACATTTAAATCCCACGAAACAACAACTTGGTATGTATAATAGCAGTTCGCGCCCAATATCTTTGCGGGAACACAGCGGCTGTTGAAGCGTGAGGGACTTCCGGCGGACGAGATAAAGCCAGTTAACTTTTCAATCAAAATAAACAACTCTTATAGCTTATTCATACTGTAAGAATGCTTTATACAACAGAAAAAAGAAAGAAATACGATCGTTCGTTTGAAGGAATTTTCATACAATTGCAGCTGGAGTACCTTAAAAATAATTACAAACTGACATTACTGACTGTAAATCCAACGGTTTAATTAGCAACGAGGTAAAGCGCCACTCAATATTAAATGCTTTCAAAACTTGGGTTAAATTGGGTACGGAAGTGTCATTATGGAAACGAAGCGTCTTAACACTAGGTTCCCAAATTTCTTCTGCCTTCCCTGCTATGTGTAGGATATATGATGCATGAAGTTAAAAATTTAAAAAAATGCAGAAATGCATGTGGCTATTTGTTCCTTTTTTACAAGCTATTATTTAACTTGCCGTGTGTTAGTAAGTGTATGTAAAATTTTGCAAGCTCAATTTCACCCACTTCACAGTGTCCGATTGAGCTGAAATTTGAATTAATAATTATACATATAATCAATATTGTTGTTTGTCCAAAATGGCCGCCACGACAAAATGGCGGATCACAAATTTTAGCACAACCCATCCAATATGGATATCAAATGAACAAACTTGGTTTGTAAAATATACAACACCATTTAAAATCTAGAAAGCTTGTTTTTAAAATATATTTTTTAATTCATTCATATTTAACTAGATTCCACTTAGCCTCACCTAATTGCTTAACGGACGAACCAGAAATGGAATATATTGTGCTGCATTCGCTAACTTTTGCGACACTATTTGGATACGCTCCAGTTCTTCGGAGGCCTCGAATATACAAACCCACTAAAACTTCAAAATGGCCAATGAATATACTTTGATTTAATATCTGCCAACAACGTTATCTATACTAATATAATAAAGCGGCGGAGTTTGTTTGTTTGTTTAAGCGCTAAGATCTCTAGATCTATTGCTCTACTTTTGAGAAAATGTAAAATTAAAATAATTCAACGCTCTGTTTACGGCCGCAAGCCTAGGCTCGAGTCCCGCGGGGAGCGCCCTTGCCACCGATGACGTCCTATCGTACAGCCACGTAGTGTTCATGATTAAATGTATCAATTCGTTGGCAAATGCAGCATAATCTCGTGTACACTTACAGGCTTGTGCGCTACGACTGGCCTTCTTCTTATGATTCACGTATTGAAGTATTAGAGGAAGGAAAATGTTTATTTTTTTTAACTAACCCTGTTTCTTAAATACTTTTGTGTTATGTCGACAATTATAAACAAAAAAATATATTAAATTATATTTTTCATCATGGCAGGGTAGGCAGACACAGTAGAATTTAGTATTAAGACACGTTATTAACTCTCCGTCCTCTTTTCAACACATTGAGTGTTGGAATTCGAAACTCAACGTCGCACTTTGTCTACCAGAGCGAGAAAATGAAAATAACTTAAATATAATTTTACACAATCGTGCTCCAGCGTGGGAATTGAACCCTCAACTCAACAGCTCTACAGTCTCGCTTTCCCACGATGGCCGCAACATAAAAAATGTCATACAATGAGAACAAACGAAACCGCCTTCTCCTCCTATTCGTATTGGTAATGTATATTGTAGAGGTATTGCACAATCATTAATATTGCTTAGAAACAACAATTGTAAACACTAAATCAGCGTCCTACATTTATTCGCAACAAATACAAGTGTGTAATTATTTTGCACTATTGTTTTGTAGCGTATAAATAACTGATTTAAATATATAATAAAAGAGTTGAACATAAGGTCTCGTCATATTAACATCGTCACGCTGCCTTAGCCCACAATATCTTATAACATATGAAACGTTATATCTTAAGTGCTTTCCTTAACTAGAGTAAGCTCAATGCATTTCGAATTTACTTTCAAACGAGCTTTATTGTAAACAAAGCTTATTATATGGCCGTGAAACAAATTAAAGGAAACTTTTAATACTTTTGATCATGACTTTAGAGCACTTTATAACAAAAATGTAAAAAGATCTTGAGGCCGTCGTGGCTTAGGGGCACAAAGGTGTGACTGAAGCGTGACAGTTGTGGGCTCGATCTCCACTCGAAGGAATAAAATATTAATTTATTAGTATTTTCATTTGTTCGCTGTGGAACCAAGGCAAAAAGCCCGACGTTGATTTCCGTTACTCAATACGCAATGCTTTAAAAAAATCGGAGAAAAATGAGGAACGGAGTGTCCTAAGACTATGTTTCCTCTGCCTTCCTTGCTGCTCGCGGGATACAGTGCAAATCTGTTAAAAAACTTAAGAATATCGACTGCACTCAACAACATGTCCATACTTAGTCTAGTCATAAATACTATTACAATTAATAAGTTCTTTGATTTTCACGATTATTACACATTATAAATGAAACTATTT